>SJJU01015599.1:0-12338 GCA_012932125.1 Conopomorpha cramerella
ATCAGACAACGAGATATATATATTTTTTCATTTAAATATATACTTATATAATAAATAAAACACCCAGACACATCCAACAAGTGCTTAAAAGCTCATCACCTAAGCACTTGTCTGCGGTGGGTATCGAACCCACGATCCTACGGAGCAGAGGCAGCTGACCACTACACCAACGGGCCCGTCAACATGTTCACTTTTAATATAGGAATTTTGCTTATTCGTAAATAAAACCATTGCAATGAGCTAAAATTTCGAGATGAAATGATTTATTTCGTCATCGTTATAAGTGCTATTACATACATACATATAATAGATGTACTCACACATTCTCAAGGGTTTAGAACTGTATCACAACACAATGTTTACGTGTGTGTTGTGTAATGGACATAAAACAAGAGATCTCTCTTTCTCTCAGTATTATAAGGGCGTTTTTATTGAAGTTCAAACAAATATAATATGTTATTTTGTTTGTGGAATAAACTTCTAAACCAAACCCTTAGAATCATAGGGAGTAACATAGGGGGGTTCCTTAAACCACAAATAACCCCTAGACTTCCGCTTCGCTTTTACGACTCATACACGCTGTATATTACTGGCATTGCACCCCAAATGACGGATCTCATTGGGGGAGGCGCTCGTCCAGCAGTGGACGTTATGTGGCTGATGATGACACGCTGTATATACAGTAGTATAACACAAAGCTTGATGAAAGTCATTTATGATTTTAAAATAAAAGTAAACGTCCCCTGTTTGAGTTTATTTCTTTTACTGGCCAGAAGAACCGGGAAGAAACTGGCATTTTTTCAAATCTTACATCTAAGTATACACATAAATATGACTTAATACTAATTTAACAAATGCTAGATGGCCGGATACATCCCTTGACTGGTGAACAGCTCAAGGGCAATAAATTATAATATTAACACTAAATAAAATAAAAGAGTGTCCCTGTGGGTTTTGTAACTGTACCCCTCAGATCATGCAAGCAACCACCCATCATGCTCATTACCAACATTGGTAATGTAAACAATTTATTTTTAGCCTTACATATCTTAATAATTATGTATTACATTAATACGAGCTGACATGTTTGTCCATGCATTATCATCGTGTAGGTAATCATGAACCCTGTAAAATGCCTTACTAATTAACTGTCTCTTTACATTTGATTTAAATTTTCTCCAGACAACTTGGGAAATTTGTTATAAATTTTAGTAGCCAGTCGTAAGAAGCGAGCTCGAAACATCTAACCATACATACATAAGTAGAGACTGCGGGAGGCGATTTGTTTTATACTATGTATTGATAATGAACTGATTATTAAATTCTTACACTTACACATATTTAGACATAGACATAAATTAATTTCCATACACAAATACAACACACACATAATGATTAGCAATAAAATAAATTTAAAAGAAGCATGTTACTACAGTGATGCATGCTGTTCACGAAAATGAGCTTCCAGCTCAGCATGATGCCATGGTGTCCTGTGACATGAACTGTTATTTAATATTTTCTATCTTCTTTTATCTTTTTATATATGTATATAAAAATGAATTGATGTTCGTTAGTCTCGCAAAAACTCGATAATTTTGGTCGTGAATCACACCTGGAAGTCCAGGAAAGGTTTAAAAGGTGTATTTTTTTCAGCATACGGAGTATAAATCTTCCTACCACAAAACAAGTGTTTGCCGGACGGGCTGTATATATATATATATATATTAAAACTGAAAGTCCTGATTTGATCAATGCACTGACTCATCAACGCAGAGCCGAAACCCTTGCCCCTAGAAAGCTGAAATTCTGCACAGGGATTCCTTTTATTATGTTCACGTGAGATAAGAAAGGTTTTTTTTTTAGTCATTCCCTAAGGACGTAAAAGGGAGGGTGGTACTTGATAGATATTTATAATAGCAGGGAAGCACTGTTTAATAGCAGGGAAGCAATTGGCAAAACAACCACCAGCTAATTCAATGATAAAAATATTAAGACAATAATGTTAGAAATAAAAACAATAGGGAATTTTCTTTCACATTTTTCTGACAGATTTTGGGGATCGGAAAGTTTGACAGTAATAACAGTTCTAAGCCCAAAAATCGGTCAGAAAAACGTCAAAGAAAATTCCCAATTAAAATTATTTATGTTACACAGCTATTGTCACTGTGCCACCCCCTCTGGCCTTGTTTTATATTCAATAAAACTACAATTTCGTATTTTCTAATCGTCCGCTGTACCGCTCGTCTCTCGTCGTCAATCCCAGTGCTTGATTGATTGATTGATGGCAACCGGTGACAGCAGATGATTGTTTATTTCATAAAGTAAAGCAAAGGTAATACGTCACATCTCTCCCTTTCAAAATATTTTGTTTTATCAAAAGTACGACATAAGACAAGTTCTCACAAAACGGTATCATATCATGCAAATAGTTCTACACATTTTAAATAACACAAACGACATTTATTTTAACATTAAGTAATTTAGGTGCACACAACAATGTGCCCATATCAATAGTTTTCCTACCAATTTCCTATTCACAAGGTTGTTCTATTATTCCCTAACAATGGTAGATATCATATTTTGGTCAGGTAGTTAGTTATACAATTAATCCTACTTAACCTATTAGTGCATATATGTCTTCAATTCTTCTCGACTTCAGTTTCTTCCTCGTTCAGAATTTTCCAGTGACCTTCAACTCGTTTCAGGTGTATCGCGTTCCTCCTTACTTCCTGCCCAGTTTCGTCATTCCTTAAACTGACATCTCCCCCAGTTGCACTTAAAACTGTGTGAGGAGTAGAGTTAAAGTTTGGTGTTAACTTATTTTCTTTCAATACATTTTTAACATATACTTTATCACCTATCTCAATGTTGCAATCTTTAGCTCTACGTTTCCTATCTTCTCTATCCTTTCCCTTTCCTTTCATTATTTTATCTCTATCATATACTTCAAAATCAACCCTTCTATTCTCAACGTCTGTGATGGAAGGAATTTTATCTCTAAACTGCCTATGGAAAAACAGCTCAGAAGGCGACTTCCCTGTCACGCTGTGCGGCGTGCTGTTGTACATGATAAGATACCTTAGAAGATCATCCTTCCAGTCTGACTTTTGGCATTGACTTATTTTTAACCGTTTCAATATGTCTCTGTTCTGTCTTTCGACTTCACCATTTTGCTGTGGCCAGTATGGAATAGAATTGAACAATCGAATGCCGAATTCAGAGCAGAAGGAGGTGAACTCTTCACTGACAAATTGTCGCCCATTATCTGATGTCATACTAATTGGAATACCTAATCTTGAAAATATTTCCTTCAGCACACATATTGTATCTTGTGAAGTAATGGATTTCATAATTTTAATTTCTTTGTAACGACTATAGTAATCAATAATTACAAACAAATGATGACCACTAGGCAATGGACCCATGAAGTCAATGGCTACATCCGTCCACGGTTGAGTAGGCAATTCACGTCTCTTCATTGGAACCGGCACACTTTGTCCTGACACTAAAGTACAGCTTTTACAGCTCTTAACGACATTTTCTGCATCTTTATCTATTTTAGGCCACCATACCTTAGTGCGCAGTCTCCCTTTCATGGCCACAATGCCAGGATGGCCCTCATGCGCTGATGCGAGTACCCGTTTGCGCAGCTCAACCGGGATAATAATTTTAGTACCTCGTAGTAAAATACCTTCGTGTGTCCAAAGCTCATTTTCAAAAATTTTATAATTAATAACTTTAGTGTCCCAACTACCGCACCCAGAAAGAGCTGATGAGACTAACTGAACCTCTTCATCATTTTTTGACACAGTGATTATATCCTGCATTGCTACAGCCAAAGGTCTTGCAAATTCTACAATTTGATTAACATGATGTCCGTCATCAAATAGTTTTACATTTCCAGTGCAACATAATCTCGAGAGAGAGTCAGCTATGTTATTTTTACCAGAACAGTATACAACTTTAAAACTGTAACATTGCAAACGTAACACCCACCGTTCAATCCGTGCACAAGTTTTTGATCGCGGTCCAAAAATCACTTCAAGAGGCTTGTGGTCTGTAACTAGCTCAAATTCATTTAAACCATACAGATACATGTTAAAATGTTCAATAGCCCATACCAAAGCAAGTGCCTCTTTCTCTGTTTGACAATACCGTTTTTCAACATCAGTTAAGCTCTTGTGACCATATGCAATAATACGGGGTCCTTGTGCATCGAATTGAATCAGTACTGCCCCTAAACCAACAGGACTTGCATCCGCTATTACCCGCGTCCTATCATTTGGATCATAAAACCCTAATGTAGGAAGATTTGTTAAATTTCGTTTTAGTACAAGAAATGCATTAACTTGTCTTTGCTTCTAGTATTCCGTGATATCGGCGTGTTTGGAAAATTTTAGTTTAAGGAGTTCACGGATAGGTTCAGTGATTGTTGATAAATTTGGAATCCATTTTCCAATATAATTTACTAATCCGAGAAAACTTTGGACCTCTTCAATACATTTAGGCTCCCGAAAACATTCTATAGTTTTAACATATTTGTCAAGTGGCTTAACACCCTCTCGTGTAAGTTCGTGCCCCAAAAATTCAATTTTAGTTTGGTTAAATATACATTTCTTTTCATTCAGCAAAACATTGTTTTCCCTCAATGTTTGTAACACTTGTTTCAAACAGTTGTTGTGTCCTACCTCATCGTTTCCAAATACAACGATATCATCGATGAAATTAATAACACCGGAACAGGACAACAGCATCCTTTCCAAAATTTTCTGAAAATGTTCAGGTGCGCATGATATGCCAAACATTAATCGTTTGTACCTATAGAGTCCCTTGCTGGTTATAAAAGTGGTTATGTCCCTACAAGTGTCACGGATTTCTACTTGATGAAAAGCGTCTTTAATATCAAGTTTAGAGAACACTTTAGCTTTCCGTAACTTAGGAAGAAGTTGCGTCATCGTAGGTAAAGGATGATTTTCCCTAATGATAGCCTTATTTGCACACCTCATATCAACACACAATCTTACATCTCCATCGCTTTTTAATATTGGTACCAACGGAGAGACCCAATTCGTGGCATTATCTACGGGCTCAATTATGTCCCTTTTAACAAGAACATCAATTTTGTCATTTATTTTCGCTTCCAAAGGAATTGGTACTCTCCTATATGGCTGACAAATCGGTGTTACTGATCTATCTATTGCAATATCTAATTGAACATCTTTGAATTTGGGGAAAAAATCTGTATCAATATAATTAATACTTACTCCCAATTTAAGGATGTTGAGGTGTAGAGCTGTGTCTTTCCCTATTAAGTTCCTTGTGCCATCTTGAATTACATAAAATTGGGCTGAAATGCTTTCTGGACCTACAGCAACTAAAGCTTCAAAAGATCCCAATACTTTAAGTGGAGTGTTGGATCCGTACGCCATGAACACTTTATTAGTATCCTTTTGCTGATTAGTTACTTCAACATCATTTGATTTTAAATGAGCCCATGTTTTGTCATCTATAATATTACTTTTGCTACCCGAATCAATAAGCATTTTCACGTTAACTCCACCAACTTGGCAAACAATTTCGGCATCATCGTCTATATTAAATATATAGTTTATATTGGGCGAAACAGATTTCTCCGACTCATTATGAATCGTCTCCTGTTTAGCTGTTGTATCGTGTGGTTTGAACTTTTTACCGTTTTTTGCCGTACTATGGCAAAAAGTGGTTTTCTTAAATTTGCGATTTATTGAACTGGTACGACATTGGTTTTGAAAATGCCCTCTGAAACCACATTTAATACATTTGCTCCTTATTGCTGCACAACGTTCGTCGTTACAGTCATGGTGTGGACTTCCACACCTTGTACACCGTATTTTTTTCTTTAACATTGTTCCAATTCTATTGACCTCAAGGTTAGTTTTACTTTGAAATTCTTTCAGCTGTCTTTCGACCATTTCTATCGAGTTTGCTTCAACACTGATTTTGTCTATTGTAACTGAATCTCCTAACAGTAAAATTTTCTTCTTTAGTTCTGAAGAAGTACATTTTTCAACAATCTGATCAATAAGGTCATCTTCCTTCCGAGCAAAATTACATTTGGAACTCTGTGTTCGCAACCTAATAAGGAACGTATCAAACTTCTCATCTGTTTCCTGTTTCATAAGCCTAAACCGATGACGTTCATATAAGAAACTTTGCTTTGGTGAAAAATAATCGTCTAGTTTCTCTAAAGCTGTTTTAAAAACATCATTTGTTTCTGTAACCTCAACATGAGCTCCCGGAAGATTATAGTAGATATCTTGTAAGGCAAATCCCCCAGTGTGTAAAAGTATTGAGCGTTTTTTTAACGAGTCTGTTACAGCAGTGGCTAAAAAATATATCTCTAAAGCGCGTTTCCATCGTTCCCAGCGATGACCCATGGAACTTGGATCACCTCCACAGTCAAAAGGTTCTATAGTCGGTAACTGAGACATGTGGACTATCTGAAAGTAAATAAAATGTAACTATGTAATTTTGCTAACCCAGTCATGACTAATGTCGCAGGTAGGTATTTCTCTCTCTCACCTATGTAACCGTACCTCTAACCTACATACATCATCACAATACCTTTTAGGCCATATCTTTACTCAAATCAGTTGTCGAAGCAAAACTTGGAATTGGAATTATTGCATAAACTGACATTATAGGCATATACTCATCTTTGGACATCAATATCGAGCATTACTTTACTATCATTTCATGTACTTGTGTCAGTTTATGTAAATATTGATAAGTTTACACTTATTTGTACTAGTTTCTCGGTGTATTATTGCCCACACATAGGTAGGTAAATCACTCCTCTAATTATTTTTTATGGCAACACTTTTTTTTTTTATAAACAAGCTGGAACATTGTCCGCTTTTTTTTTTTTTTTTTTTCAATAGCCCGCCAAAATTAATTTGTAGCACGGACGTAAATTATGTTTTTATTACCAGATAAAATTCTGTTTCCGTGATAAATGATAAATCACACACACATAATATTATGGCAATCACCTAAGACATACCAAACTAGGCCTTAATTCTGCAGTTTCAAATAGGTAGGAGAGGAGACGTTGGAGAACATCCAAACACCCATTTACCCCTCCTAACTCAACTCAATAAGTACCCAACGAATGTGGTTATTTCACACAGGAAATATTTACTCTGACGTACTTACTAGGTATACGTTGCTATTTGAATAGATACAAAATAATTTCCTAGGTACTACACTATTGTAGATAGGTACCTGTTTTTATTTTTATATTTTTTCCTCCAAGGGCCAATATTTTAAAGTACTGCAATTTGTGCTTTTAACTTACGTACTTTATCCTCGTCGCCAATTTATGTGCCACCCCCTCTGGCCTTGTTTTATATTCAATAAAACTACAATTTCGTATTTTCTAATCGTCCGCTGTACCGCTCGTCTCTCGTCGTCAATCCCAGTGCTTGATTGATTGATTGATTGATGGCAACCGGTGACAGCAGATGATTGTTTATTTCATAAAGTAAAGAAAAGGTAATACGTCACAGTCACCAACACTGATACATCATTTTCTTGGTAGACCGTACTACCAGGATTCAGCCCTGTAAATGCACGTTTCCACTTCCGTGATCTGCGATCTCACGTAGATTAGAATCAGGGTCTCAGAATTCCATGAAGGAGACCACAGTTTACAATCAGAGTGTCAGAATTCCGAGAAGGCCATCACAGTTCGGAATCTGGGTGTCATTCCAATGATTACGTGTTACCGCATAATGCAGGGTCCTGTTTCTCGAATGATTGTGCGTCGCGTCGCATTCAAAGAGTTTAATCATGCTAACAAGATGGACAGATGGGTGTCACATCTATTAGTTTAGGGACAGGTTTGCTTCACAGACGGGCATTTGACGGGCCCGTATGTCTGCCTCTATTCCGTAAGGCCGTGGTTTCGATTCCCACCGCTGACGGGTACTTTGATAATGGGCTTTGAAGTAATTGTACGACATGTCTGGGTGTTTAATCAAAAAGAAAAAAAAAGTATTTAAGTAAGTATATTTCGTTGTCTGATTTCCATAACGCAAGTGCTTTAGCTGCTTAACATGGGATGAATGCAATGTGTGTGTTGTAAAATATTTATTTATTTATAAGTAACTGCCCATATATGACCAAGAGACACCCAACGTTACTGAATATACAAAGATAGGTGGGGAGGTTATGCGAAACGTCGTATAGAGCTTCGTACGTCTCATATTTAATTTATATAACGGCACAGGGGGTGAGCCCATCGCCATAGCTCTGAAAAAGAGTTCCCATTTGGCGTACACGTCCAGTAGCCGGGATCAGTCGTTACAAAAAGACTCGAACCCGGGACCTCCCGGTTACAAGTCAAGTATCCGACCAACTGGACCACAGACGCTCACCTATTTTATTTACAAAATCGAAAAGCTAAGAACTCGACGGGACAGCACAAATAGCACCGAAAGTGCTTTACGACTCAATGACTCAAATACATTTTAACCAGAAACAAAACTCAAATGAACAAGAAAGTCACTAGTTGATTAATAATGATTATTCATAAATTCCACGCCATTTGGTTTCTTCACTTCATTCGGTAAAAGAAAGAAATCTTTTAAACCTGACTGATCCTTAAGTGAATTTTAAGCTTTTATTCTCTCTTTAGCAGATGGTGCTTCTTCGCTCCAATTTGTTTCATTACGAAAGTGACTATTTTATTGCTTGCTTAGTTATCTATAATATGAAAATGAATCGCAAAATGTTTTGGTAAGCTCACAACTTCCGAACGGGTGGACCGATTTCGCTAATTCTGTTTTTTTTTGTGCTCATTAAAGACAGCAGCTGGTTCTTATGAAAAAAAAATGCATCTATTACTGGACGCAGGCCACATTGCAGGTTATAGACATAGACATTAATTTATTTTTGCCAAAAAACACACAAACAATAATTCAGTACAATGGATTACACATACAGTACATGTTAAATGCAGCATTCCTATCTATCGTTCCTGTGTCTGTCAGCAAAAAAGAGACGCTGACTCAGCATATTGCCACGGTTGCCCGTGACGCTGGTGTTCTGCCAGCACTCAGGAGTGAGGAGATATTAATAAATATATAAATAAACTAAACATAGTAACACAATTTACTATTATAGTTGTCCTGTCGACAACGTCTGTCGGGTCCACTTGTTTCTTAAATAAAAATGGCGTACCTTCCCAAGAAATTAATTCTGCATATCGACTATGAACTGGCAATACGTCCTATCTAAACCATCAGTATGATACGAGTTTGATTAGTATTACTATGTCAGATAGTACTTTTTGTTATAAAAATTAAAAACATTAAACATATCCTTATAAACCAACACCTGTTTTAGTTTTTTTTATTAAAGATGACCGGATGAAGTATCGATAGTTAGTGGAGTCGAGTTCAGTTGCAGTCGCAAATTATAGTCAAAGAGAACGATCATTTCACTTTCCTAAGGTAGTAAAAGGAACAAACAGTTTCGGTACTTACTTTTCAGGATGCTGTACAAAAAAAAACAGATCTTTCCCATGGGTAAATCCGGAGAACATTAAGAAAACATAAAATATGCTTGATGACGTCACTGGTATGTACCTAATCTTATGCTCAATGTTTAGGGTTTATTTAACAAAAACAGTATTAATTAAAATGGATTGACATTATAAGCCGTAATAATTATTTTACAGAAAGCAATGACATCGTGAAAAATTTTAATAAAAGCTATCATTAAAAAAAAAAATTCACTGTTTTTAATATTCCGCGAAAAAGTACACACATCAAAAGTGTCCAGGGATCAGGTATATTTTAAAAGATTGCAATCAGGAATATATTTTACAAAAACTGAATTCATTCATAATTTATTCAAAATGTGGTGATAAGTCATTAATACAGTCATGGGGAATTAGGTAGGAGACCAATCCAGAAGATAAGATTTGAATTAAATAAATTAGATATTTTTTTAGAGCTAAAAATCTTTTTGATCCCTAGACACTTTTGATGTGTGTAGTATACAAAAAAACATATTTTTTGTGAATAAATGAATATTGTTGTCAATAGTCAATGTCGTCAATTGTTTTGTTTTTAAAACAAAAGACTTTTTTGGACGATGGTTGAAAAGGGCCAGTATCGGGCCACTTTCGTATCGACCCATAAGAAGATCGCTTAGCATTGAATATCTCCCATCTCAACTTTTGTTGTTGTAAATTATAAAGCAAAACATACTTTTCGCATTAAATTGATCTGTTTTTTGGTACAAAAAACTATTCCTATCACGAAATATCTAAGGCACTGAAAAGAAGGCCCGCTGTCAGAAACGCGAAAAAATACACGAAAAATTATGTACATTCTTATCATTCCATCATTCTTACGACGATGAATCACCTCGGTGTCGCGGGACAGATTACTAAATAAAAAGTTATCTTTGTACCTTCGGCACAAAGGCTCTTTTACAACAACCACCCCTGGGAACAGTTTCATAACCATAACAATAATAATTTAAGCAAATTCGCCACCGAAAAATCCTTTCTCGGCTGATTAAAACCACCCCCCGACGACGTTGTACTCGACTGGTTAGAACAATGCCTATTGTTTACTACAATGGTGACAAGGTGACGTCGCGGCTGCTGGAGGGTTAATGAAGCGCGTTGACGGCTGCACGTATTGTCTGTTAGACCCGCCCCGGGCTAGGTAGCCGAGTCACTGGGTACTGTGGCGCGTTGCCATGACAACAGAGCTAAGTACATTATGAGATCAACTTGGCTAGTTACACTATTGCTAGCTGGGCCACGCACTTACTTGATATTATAAGCGGAGATGACACTTAACAGTAATAATTAACTGCTTGTGAAACGTAGCGTTATAACCCCAGTTTATTCGACATACACACATCGAAAGTGTCTAAGGATCAAGTACATTTTAGAAGATTGCAATCAAAAATATATTTTACATAAACCGATTTTTTTTAATCACTATGAACAAGCGTTTGACCACTTGAATTCATTCATAATTTATTCAAAATGTGGTTATACGAGGCTCAGCTTAAGTTTTGTCGTTTTAAAAAAAAATGTATGGGACGGGACCAAAATATATTTTTATTGTTTTTCAAAGTACTCTCCACGGCATTTGACGCACTTTTCCATACGCTCGAACCAATTTTTGAAGTACTTATTCTTCAGACTTCAGGGAATGTAAAGAAGTCGTTAGGACTTAAGTCAGGGCTGTGGAGGGTGGTCGAGAATCTCGACGTTTTCACCTTCTAAAAAAGCAATTATTTGTTTGGCGGTGTGGGAACTAGCGTTGTCGTGGTGAAGGATGATGCGCCGGCGAATGTTTGTTTTACGAAGTTCTGAGATAACTGCTGGTAAGCAAACTTTTGTATACCAATCTGCATTAACCGTTTTACGATCCTCTAGTTCAATTGTAGCATCATGCCCCGTTTTAGCTACCAAACTGGCTACCATTTTCTTGGCCGTGCTTTGAGATCTAATTACTTTAAAAATGTTCTTGATCCCTAGACACTTTTGTTATGTGTATTTCCGTGGAAGTACAATGATAAAATGTAGACATTATCCTAGGTGGGTTGCAGATGATACGGGGTGTTGCCGGAGCTCGACGTCCAATGCGCCTATTGTGTATGGTTTGGGTGGCGTCACTCCAATCTCCCCAGCTCCTCGAGGAACCGCAACAAACCTTTTGTATTCTTGACTACCTTTTGCAGGGAATCTCTGGGGTCCTAGAAGGGTCGCCCTGTATCTCTCCACATCCTGGCATTTCATTAGGATCTGTTCCGGTGTCTCCTTCGACTTTATGTTCATTCACGTGCATAAGCATGTATAATCTTAGTAACATTTCAAAGCCATTTTTTTCAAATAATGACTGCTACTTTGATATTAAAACTATTTTAACTTTAATTTCAACTTTTAATAAGGCATACATATGTTACTCTATATTTAAATTAATACATACTCACAGATATACAAAATTAATTTAAAATTACATTGTGAAGCAAGATTATGTTATATTATTGTTAATGTTATTTAGAATCATGTATGTCACTGTGGAAGAAAGGAGTCTTTTAATACAGGCATTTTTATACTTAAAAAAGGACTCCATGTTCATATTTTTGTAATATTTTGCCGTGAAATAAACATTTTCATTTTCATTTCATTCAAACGTAGTAAAGAATCATAGACTATTATATTTTCGCAAAACCATAACATTACCACCAATGCTTTGATAAGAAAATGCGCTTTGCAAATGTTTCTAAGTGCAATACATGTTTTTACACGTGACTGTACCCGTACG
>SJJU01015605.1:0-13966 GCA_012932125.1 Conopomorpha cramerella
ATATAATCAAGTACTAACCTGTGACGCATATTGTTTGCGCAGCCTCACGGCCGCGGCGGTTGCGGCGCCACGAGAAACACTCCGGCGGCGGCGGGACCATGGCTCTTCTCGGTCGGGATGTCGTCCTGTCAATGTCAACAATGTTACAAATTGCATACATAAGAAACACACTTGACTCGTTCGATAAAAATACCGTTACCTGACTGAGTTTCAACGACTTTAGAGAAATACTTGACCGCGAGGTAACCTCGCTGGTCTCCGGGCGTGAGTATCACCCCGTTGGCAGACTCGAAGAACTGAATGCCGTCAGCGATCGCCCGGCGGAGGTCCACGTAAATGTACACCTCAGAGCCGGAGCGGGCACCGGATAACACTGTGCAGTCTGACGGCAGCCCTGCACGGAAATAAACCAATGCAGAACACACGCTGAGAGACAGGGAGAACAGCACCGACTAAATGTGATCAAATAGATTACCAAATGTATTGGAACGAGTACGCTATTAGCTATAGTTAACAGATAAATAGTGTTATTGTTTGAATACGTTAATCTACTACAGATATAAACAATAATTACGGCAGATAAGAGCCGTAAACTGGTAGAAGGAGATTAGATTAGGGATCCTTAGCAGCTGCCTTTCTTCCCGGCATGATATGTCATAGTTAATTCTAATTCTCATAGTCTGCTTCCCCGCCAACTATGAGAATGAGCTTTATTAATTCAGGCTAAGAGCTAGCATGTGAATGGCCACATTGACATTATTATCTCCTTATTATGCTAAAGACACAGACAGTTGAAGGGTCCTTTTGATCCTAATGGCATGTCCACTTGGGGATTATTATGCACGTGAGTATATATTGTATATGTACGAATCTTTTGATGATACCTAACTAAACATAGTTTTTTTTTTATAAATACAGAGGCTATAGCGGCCACTTTGAGTATCAACAGCCCAGATGTGATAGATGGAAAAAAATTGTGTCGACGGCCCCGGTATTACGGATTTCGATTTTATCGGAACGGATTACATCAATTGAAGATAACGTAAAAAATCTGAAATATGCTCCACTTATGGTAATCTACAGATAAATAATCCTACCAAACCATATGACCGTATATAATGAAGCATTCGCAAAATATAAAATTATAAAATTAATTTGTTTCCCATACTAAACTGTCACCAAAAATACTTTTTATGTACAAGCGGACCCAGAAGATGTTGTTCTGTCTTAACTAAGAATAGATTCAATATCTAATTAATTATAATATGGATTTAGTATAATTAATATAATAACTATATTTTTTCTTTCTTTTCTTACTTGTTAAGAGTTTCTTTTTTCACGTGAATGGTACCTCAGCGGTTTTATGTTCGTTCGCGGACAGCTTCTTCGTTTATGAACGAATATTGAAGAATCTTATTTTTGTCGTTTTGTTGTTAAGAAGAATTTCAAAGGTGATGCCGTAATAAAATCAGTGATGGTTAGCAAACTTTAAGAAAACGTAAATGCGACTCATAAGTCGGTTGTTTTTTCTTTAAAATGTTGTTTCGGTTTATATGAATTTATACAGAGAGTAACTATAGTTAATACCTTTGGCAAAATGTATGTGTAGCCGGCTCCGACGATGCAGACCCTCGCGGCGTATGCGCTCCCAGCTGGCGCGGCTCGTGCCGTGCACCGGATCAGCTTCCAGGGGCTGGAGGATGGCATTCATTAACCAATAGTAAATTAATAGTCGCCGGTACTTTTTATACACAACACTAGCTCTGCCCACATCTGTGTTACAAAGGATTTATTCCATTCCCGCCGGATTTGGATTCGACTTTTGGATTAAAATAAGTATTATTATGTCACTAGGGATAAGTAAAGCAGCAGCAGTATAAAAAGTTAAAAGGAAAATTAAAAACTCGTTCTTATTTTAGCGCTTAGCAATAAAGGTTTGTTTTAACAACACTCGCCACTGCCAAGTCCAATAATAATATACAGCCTATATAAACGATTCCTTTTCCCCGGTTATGAGCATGTTCACTTGTTCCCTTTACTTCTACTGACAGCATACTTAGTTCACTGTGGGCCGATTCGGACACGGAAGACAAAGGTACATGGTCAATTTACCCGGCGGGCTCTCATTTTGTGAGATACGTTGCACTCGAGTCGAAAATTGGTGTGTAGCTTCTTCGAGATATGTAGGGTTCTACTAAAATAATCTTCCAAGGCGAAGAGAGAAGACGCGATACACAGAACGTACACGTTTTTTTATGAAGCATTGGTTCAAATAAAGAGATTTTTATTACATCTTTTAGGAGGTAGGGTTGAAGCTAATTTAGCAGCTCAGCATAATAATAGGTCATCCTTTGCCTGTCGTAAGAGGCGACTGAAAGGCCATGGGAGCGTAGGCGAATACTTGTGTACTTAAAACGGTCCCTGAGTGACTGTAGCAGTACCTCAGTGACCGAGGTATCGCCGTCATTATATCGATAGCTGAGGAGTGCGCTGACCGCCCCTCATCCCGGAGATGGTCCGTGAAGACGCAACTAGGGCCATCCTTGGATGTTGTGACTCAGGCCGTTACAGACGGATATCCCTACGATAAGAAAAGGGTTGAAGCTAATAAGGGCAGGTATTTATTTTATGTCGCGTCTTTACAGTTGTAGGGCTTCTGCATAGAAAAAGCAGAGGTAGCTGTTATTGACAACAATCCACAAGCCACCACGGAGGATCTAACGTAACGGAGTCTGTCGGCGCTATAGGATCTATAATATTTTTTGTTATGCAACGATACATTCCATAATCATGGGCTTCTACCGCTACTAAACTCAGCTACTCAAGACTTCTTGACTCACTCTCTGGAATACGACGAAGCACATTCAACCATTGGTCAGCACCGTAGGTATATTGGTGTATTTTAAAGCAATATTTAGGCTGTTTCTTGCCTCGTCAAAGGGCCAATCCATCTCCATTTACGCCGAGCCGTCTGATTGGTGATGGGCGACTGTTGGCATAAGTTTAAGTCCTCATTCCTGATGGTATACGACCAAGAAATGCAGAAGATTGATCTGAGGCCTTATTAATTAATACTTGTAATTTGCACAGCTCTATTCATTTCACAGTCGAAGGGCAGTACAGACTTCACTATGGATTCGCTTTTATGCGTCGAGTAAGCTTTCTGGAATCCCACACCGGGTTGAGTTGATCAAATTCTTGTATTTTTTTTAGCCTGCTTTCAATATCTTCGTATGCACCTTAACAGATTATCGAGCTTCCGAAATATAAGTACTTGAAAACGGATTATAAGGCGATCGTCCGAAAGCCACACATTATCTATGTAATCTGATGTAATACGAATGTCAACAGTTTTGCGTCGAGTTAGTCTCAGGCTCATAGCTTCAGTAGTGATTATATTATCTTTGGCTTCAGCTACCTCCTCCAGGTATGGGATATTTTACATGACTGTATATTATATTTTGGTGAAAGGACTATTTTATTAAGTAATGCACAGTAATAAATTATGTATGGATTAATTAGACTGCATAGCTTTTTATAATATATCCCTTACAGTCTTATAGTTGAGATCGCAAAAAAACTGCGATGCTCATAGCAAAAATCGCAAAGTGGATTGGCACATTCGCATATATTGATAGAACGAGATAGAATCATTCGCTCGCTACACCAGTACATAAATGACATTTAATTACATAGGCGCAGTTCATAGCTATTAGAATTAACTTGACCTTTTCTCACTGCTATCATAATTTATAGGATAGAACTACTGGCTGTCAAGCTGTTTTTAAAAGCAATTAAACTGTTCATACCTTTACCGACGAAACGCATGTACAGCATTCCTAGTAGTTTGTATAGAACCTTCAAAAACATGATTTCTCCTACGACAAATGTAAAGGCACTCATAATAAGTAGCAACTTTCATCTGACCATGTTGCCGGTTGTCAAATACACTAGCGCAGTAGAGAAATGGGTGCGATAGGGATTATTGGATGATAAGGCTCAAAGCCTCCATGCCACGGTGTATCGTATCAATATTTGGTCATTGCATTATTGAGCATGTGTGTGTGATGTCTACCTACCGCTCAGCAAGAATTACAGATTACCTAAGTTTACAAAACATCGCATTCGCATCTTTATAGAAATAAAAAAGTTAAAAATACTTATTTAACAAAATATCACTGATATCTTTATCGGGAACGCAGGTGGTCCGTAGCCTCAAATTGAGAAAATAGAAGAGAAAACAATGTACCTATGTATTCCCAGGTAAGAAAATAGTGAGCAAGTACCTGAAGTATAGGCTTTAGTTCAGAGTCGTTGACGGTTTGCAGCGAATGACCTTGATTAGCCTTGATCTCCAATTCACCAGATGTGGGATTGTGACGAAGGGTAAACCGCTTCTTGTCGTTGGTGGATACCACCCGCGTCACGTCTGCCGCTGTCACGTCACGGAACGAGGGCAACCGCAACACCTCGGCCAAGGTCACGTAGCCATCGACGCTATTAAAAAAAAAACAGAACGTCACGACATTCATCCTTTAATTATACTAGATCCCTACATGAATAATACACACACACAACATTAATTCCGAAGGACTGTAAAGATTAGGTAAAGTAGATAGTAAGTACGTCCAAGCAAGCAATTTTAAATTAGTAACAATTTTTTATGAAAAATTAAATGAAATTCCAGGGACACAGTCCAACCAGACATCAAAGAATTTTATTAAAATTACATGAATATGTATTCCTTTAACATATTAAGCTGTAAATGGAACTTGTGTATGTTAGAAAATTACAGTGAATCTGTTATATTCAAACATATGTGTCATTACATAATATGGGTTCAAATAAAATATCTTCATTAGGACCTAGATAGGATGGAATGAAACCATAGTGGTTTGACAATAGAGAACATAAATACATTAAATATTTGTATAACACTATTAACCCCTCTGTGGACACATGGATCAACATGATAACAATAAAAATTTAACTGCCTGAATTTGAGTATCCAGAAAAGTGTTAATCTCTTAAATCTTCCGATTTCCATTTCAAAGATTAATTACATCATCATACAATAAAGTCTTAAATTCTCAATCCTACCTAGGTGGGATACCTATCACTATCAATAACAAAGACACAAATCTAGCGTTGAAATGGGGCTAAGGTGGGTAAGGGACTATACTAGTTTATTGAGATAGCCAATCATTACGAATGCAACCTTGTTACATGGTGGTTATACAAATACCATAAAATTTCCAGGCAATACTTCTTTTTTTCTGTGGGCTATGTTAAAATATTGTGAATAGTGAACATTTTAGTATCTACAGAAAAAAAGTAAGCAATACCTGTGAATTGTATATCCTATTTTGCTAAGTACTGTACTAATTTTAAATGTACTTTTTTAATTATTTAGGTAGAGTATTTAAATAATTAAATAATTTAACTACACTAAACAGTTGAAAAGTAAAATTGACAAGATTTCAAAAGGCCAAAACCTTAACAGTCAGAATGAGTACTTCCAGTTTAGTAGTATGGTAAGTTTCTCATCATCATGTGCACAAAAAGGCAATGGTTTTTTAAATTATGTTTTATGTTTAAATTGTGTTGTAGAATAATGTGTAAATTATGTATAGTGACATACACTTTTATTGCCAGGCTTAGGCTGTCCTGTGAGAATAAATCATGCACCTATTTAGCTTGTATTTAGCATTAACTTTGAACCCAATTGATTTGTCTAGTTACAAAGAGCAATTTTTTTTTTGCCGAACTAGCCTTTAAGTTTGCATGGCCAAAATAGAATATAAATAAATAAAAAGAGTAATTTCAACTGAACAGAGCACATTTATACTTGGCTATGTTATACACTATCTGTAGTATTCATTCAGTTACAATAGAACTAGGGTACTGCTAGTGAAGATTCAAGACCTTGAGCTGGTTGAATGTACAATAAATATGGACAACCTGTTCTAAGTTACCAGTTAATCAATGTTTTAACTTTTTATGAAGATATGATGTCATCATATAAATAATAAATTAAAAGTAGAAACATACTTTAGACTATTCATTATCTACGGAGAAATTATGTAAACAACAAATCAGCAGTTTTCAAAGTTGTTGAACTGTCAATTTACTTTACCTACCTATGTCTGGTCATTTCACAGAGAGAACTTGTGTAAACACACTTTCAGTGATTGTACAACTTTTTAATACAGTGTGAGGGCGAGGCCATGTAATGCTCCTCTAGCAACCTTCTACTTAATGTCCACACCCACAAATTCGGCTACATGTCATATACCTTTGCCATGAGTGATGTCTGACTCTGGAACTCCCTCCCTACTGAAGTAAGAAGAGCCCCCTCCCATCCTTCTCTTAAAACCTAAGATTCACTAAGTTCTTATAATAACTAACTTCTTATGTGTCTATATAGACACAATATTATTACATTGAATACATATGTATTCAATATAATAATATTTATTGTATGAGTGTATATTGTATTTTAATGCAGTCATTAATATGGTATTAATGTAAGTCCTTTGAAATTAAAGTATATGCTTATATATTATTATATATTTATTATAGTACTAGTTATAACGCCTCTACCTACCCAGCTTTGAGAGTTCAGATAACTAAAAATTATTTTCTTTTAAAAATTATTTGATATTGTTTATATGACATGTCCAGCAGTGGACAAGTTTGGGCTGATGATGATGATGATGATTATATGACATAGAAACATTTGTTGTCTCAGTGAAATGATTAGACTATAGATGACAAGTATTTTTCATACGAGTTACCAGATCTCAGACGTCTAATAGAGGTTTAGGAAATGTGTGGTATATTTATTCAAACAACTAGTTATCCGTACCAGTAATTCATTTTTATTAGGTAAACAATACTAAGATAAAGTAATAGTTACTTAGATCAATACAATTAGTACCAACTACAAGACAAGATAATCAATGTTTTGTTATAGTTGTTGTTTGTTCAAGTACTAGCAAGTTACTCTACATGGTGTGGGTGTGTGATTAAATACTCCATTTAAGACACATAATTTCAATTGGGGTGGTTATTATATAATAATTTCAAATTTGGTTTCAAATTAACATGTTCACTTAAAGTTTAGCACTATTCTTTTCAATTATTTTCATTGTTTAAGGAGATGAAATACTCTTGAGTATTTTACCTACTGTTTATTGATGGGCATATCTACATATTGTTTTTAGTAGTGTTGCAACAGATAGTGATTTGGCCGGATATCCAGTATTGTTTTCTCTCTTCAGAATGAATACAAGCATCTAATTGAAATAATGTTGTATCCAATTTTAATCTAAGTACTGCAGGTAACTTGTTGCTCCACTACATTTTGTGTGAGTACTAAATTAGCTATTCTATGATACAGGAGAACAACTGATATATTCATATTTGGACCTAATAGGTAGTAGAAATATTACATACCCATTTTTTATGATCGACCAGATAAAGCTTTGCATCATACAGAGACACCTTTGTCATCATGTTATTATGGTTGTCTTTTGTTAGTCTAACAATAATATACTATGATAGTCCACAAACACACAATAGCTACCTTATGGTAACTCCGGCTTTATGAGCTCCATGTCGAAGTAGCCACGACAAAGCTTTACTAAGAGAAATATCCTTGTTGTTCCTGCAAAACGATTATATCTTCAACCTGTTGTAACTAGACATAGTACCCATATTTACATCAATAATAATTAAGCTACAATATCTGATAAAAACTTACATCTGAATACACATATGGACATTATTCCCACTGCAACAACTGACAACATTAAATTTCAACAATAATTCTACAAAATATTTACTGTTTTTAGCAAAAGCTGATATGGAAATACCTACTCAGTTTATTTGTGCTGTTGTGTTAAAGAATTATTATTATTCAATGGCGAATGATGAAGATGAAATCTGTGGTGGGTGAAGCCGAATGAAAATGAATGAACTGGCGCGCATGCGTGTGAGTTGTTTTTTTTCGGCTAACTATCTCTCTCTATCTTTGCTGTCTTCTCAGATACTGCGACTGAGTGCGACGCGCGGCGGCGGCGGCGTAGAATGGGGAATTTTCAAACTCCAAAAATTGCTTATCTAGATGACGCTGGAAGGTGTCCAGGGGGACTTCTGTCAGTTGAAGACATGAATGGATGAAGGTGTTATGTATGTTATGTCGCATTTTTGGATTTGGCTGTTTTCAGCGCGAATGAAGGTGTTAAGTTTTTTTTTTTTTTGCATAATCAATGAATATATATTTTGTCATATCTTCAAATGTCTAATGAAACTTTGAAGTCAATTTTCTCGAAATCAAAATTCTGCGACATAACACCTTCATCCATTCATGTCTTCAGTTGTATTTTAGTACAGTTTTTTAATAATTGGGTAAGTTATTCAAACTTCAGACTCCTTTGTAACATGTGCGCATCTACTTGCTTTTGCCTCTTTTCAACGCACACGTTTTCTTGACTCCATACAAATTATCTTTATCCGTCCCTGTTTTGTTGCCAACTCTCCCCCTTCTGGGGCACACGATAAAGAAATTAACTGTTACGTTCAATACTAACTGCTTGAAGTTAGTCTTAGTCATTTCCTTGACTTTTATCCCCCTACTACAGCTAGCGCCATCTGTCATAACTAAGAGAAGGGCAGACAACATTTTCAGTGCCCTTGTTTTCAAACTCCAAAAGTTTCTTATCTAGAATTCGCTAGTAGATCTCCAGGGGAACTTCTGTCAGTTATATTTTATTTTTTATTATTTGAGTGAGTTATGTAGACTTCAGACACTTTTGTAACATGTAGACAAACGATAAAAAAAAATACTGTCGCCTTCTATACGGCCTGCTTGAAGTTAGTAATTTCGTTGACATTTGCTCCCCTCATACAACTAGCGTAATCTGTCTTACAGGGGCCCTGAAAATTCCCCAATCAACGAAATGACTGACGTGAAGCAGTTAGTAATGAAAAAAGCTCGAAAATAATCGGATGAATGGCTCCCATTATTTCAAGTCCCTTCTTAAGCCAAGATTACTGCATTTCTCTCATTTTTAGTCAATATTGGCAGCCATAGAAATAAAATCTGATAAATTAATATAAAATGTTACCCATTCTCCTTTGTTTGAATAGGTAAAGTAGCTACAAGGTGTGTGAGTGAACTACATGGTCGCTACTGTGTGAAATAGCCTTAAATATAAACTTTACTAATAACACACATATTACGTTAAATTAATAAATAATACAATTTGGAAAGTTAATTTTATGCCTCCACGTAGCTGTTATTGTAATGAATATAAAATACAGTTAAAAAAAAATTTCATTAGCGACACCCACACGTGAAAAATCAATACATTTGGTCTCCATAGACAATGAGCCATAGAGTTAGGTCAGCTGACTACACCTGACTTCGCGTTTATCATTGGTGGCCTAGCTTGTGATAACTCGGGATCCTCCGCCATTCTGGGTCCGACTTTTCCATCTTTCCCGTCCTGTGAGTTGTACTTTTTTTATAAATTTGCCCATATTTCTAAGTTTTCTCGTTTGGTATTGGTGTTTCTGTGCCGTTATTGCTATTTGTTAAGTGCTTTTTCGGTAAGCTGTCATTAAACATTGTTTTTCCATTTTTGTGAGTTTCTTGTCGCAGGTAGGTACATCGTTTTTGCGTATTACTAACACGGCTTTTAGTTATTTTGTGTAAAAATATACTGCATTGTGGTTTTCCATTAAAACAGAAGCAATTTGTGCGACACGGGCTGTAAGTTCATTTATTTCATAGTACTCATCTCACTAGTTGTCCTTACACCACATCATGTGACTACAATTTAGAATCACCATCGTTTAAATCAAAGAATCATACAAGAACAGCATTGACTTGCACACTATTATCACGATTACACTGTTATTCATATAGGTAAGTGTTATTTCCTATTAGAATTTGAATTGGGTATGTAGTCTCATATGAAGGAGTTTGTAATTTGTATTGGACATCTCTCAGGAGGTTTTCACACAATGAAATTGAAAATACAATATTATACTGGCTGTATATTGTTAGTTTTTCAATCCAGGATAACCCAGAAATAAATTTATGTACATAAAAGTACATTTTTCAATATGGTAGTTGGTATAGATACAATCTTTTATGGCTCATAATTCGTCAGTTTGTTGCATACATCATCAATGTTACAATAAAGTTTCACACTAATCCTAAAAAAGTATGTTGCAGCTTTTCATGATGTGAATGTCACTTGTATCAATTTACTGCAACGGCGAAATCTGTGTTATGCAAAGCGATTTTTAAATCTTTCATAGTGTGTTTGTTTTTTCCTCATTATTTCATATTTCACATTTATAAGGTTCTTTTGTAATTATAGTAACATTCACCTACTTCATTCAGTTCATGTGAAGATCACACTTAGGTCATGTGATTGCTTACAATGGCCATCCTTGCCCGAAACTTTGTATGAATGAATTTTACAACATTTAAGAACACTTACTTTTTTCACAAGTTATTAAATGTTGTTCATTTATAGTTTTGTTAACAATTATTGCTTAACTTGCCAAGAGATTTTTCAGTACTTATAATTCTTCACCAATTCATTGTGGCTTTGCTTTTTCTGTCAGTCCCCTTATTCTTCTATACTACCAGTATTATTTTTTACAGAAATGATTCTTAATTGTTAGCTGAATAATGTAATAAACTTTTTCATATCTAATGTTAAATGAGATCAGTTCATGTTCAAGACTTAGGAGGAAGGTACCTGTATGCAGATAAATATGAATATTGTACTGGTACTATGTGCTAGTCTTATGTAAGAATAGTGCATTGTAATTCCAACTGTCAATAAAAAGATCAGCATTCCATGATGTTGTGACAGTGACAGATGGGGGCTGGTGATATTATCAGACAAATGTTAGATAACATTATGAGATAGGCATCAGCTGATCTCAGTAACAGTTTTGGTTTGTCAGTGGACGAAGCAAATTGTGCTTAGCAACTAGTCCTACACTGTAATTAAAGGGCACATAATTTAGCGTGTGCAAGTTTTGATTTTTTCATAAATTGTTTTGCAGATAAACAAGTAATTGTTCAAGATGTCGAAGCAAAATCTGCCGAAGATTGCCGATGAGGACAATGAGGAGAAATTTGGATTGGTCTTTGCTGTGTCGGGCCCTGGTATGTTTAAATTAAATAACTTTAACTATAAAGTACTGCTGCTGGGCTTGATAGGACCTAAGAGATAAAATATTGCTTCTTCAAATACTTTAATGGATCTTATTATACCTACTTAACATGACTGTAAAAATACTAATATTACAAGCAAATAGGAACATATAGACATCCCCTTTTCTGTTATATACCAATTTAAAGAATTAGAATATCAATAATTTTATGCCGACCTAATCAATCATAGTATAGAACAAAGTCACCTCCCGCTATCCGTCCCTATGTATAATTAGACCTTTAAAACTATGCAACATATTTTTGATGCAGTTTCTTTTAATATATAGTGATTCATGAGGAAGGTTTATATGTATGTAAACATTGTTAATAAAGTACCTATATTGGTAAAACAATGTTTGCCGGGTCAGCCAGATTCCTATAATTCTGAATCTATAGTATTATAATTTCTTTTCATGACTAATCTTTCATATTATGTTGTATTCAGTGGTGACGGCCGAGCGCATGTCTGGCTCTGCTATGTACGAGCTGGTGCGCGTCGGCTACAATGAGCTTGTCGGAGAGATCATCAGGCTGGAGGGTGACATGGCTACCATCCAGGTTAGAAATGCACATATTTTCATGTAACCAGTACTGTGAGATATGAATGTCCTCACAAATAAGTTTATTTCAGCTTTGTTACGTAACATGGAATGGCGTGATAATTTTCTGACACACTTTTTCGGCGCGGCCTTCACGCCACTGGCTCCAGTGCCACACTTCCACATAGATGGGCTGTTTGACTAACTGTCATTAATGAGGACTTACATTACAATAACATTATCACAAATTATTTTGGACTTGATCTCTAACTGTCACTTGTAATCCTCATATGGATTTTTTTTCCATCTTCACAGTATTATCTCTACATGACTGTGATTTAAATAGGTAAAGTTTGTAGGTAGGTATATAAAACCCGCGTAATAAGGGCTAGTCTGTCTGATTTATGCAGCAATACTGCACTAACTACGAAATATCGCTTCAGTGTCTTACTTTTCCGCTAAAAGTTGTTTTTCTAAATTATTATTTGAAATATTAATATTTTTAACTACTATGTTAGTCTCAAATTATGACTATGAGCCAATGGACCCTAATTTGTAAAAACGGCAATGGAACACGGGACCAAATGTGACTGGACGGTTGTTGACCTATATTTCCCAGTAGTGGCTTGAAACTTTAATCAATAATTCTGGCACATCACATTGCTCGTACAAAAGCTGTGCTCCGAAATACACATGTACTAATGAACGAAATTGTCTATGTAAGCGTTTACAACGCGAGGGTCACGATGAGTACGGCACACCAAGGTGGTGGAGGAATATGACTATACTATTATTCCTTAAAAATAAAAGTTACTCATCATTTATAGTTATTTCGTACGGATGAAATGACATAATTAAGACTCGAGAATTTCTTAGTAGTAGGCTTAAAATTAAAACCGAAAGCATTGTTTCGAAATAGACAGTTCACAATTTAATAGCAATAAAAGACAACACCAGCTATATATAACATCTCTTAATAATCTATCCCTGATCACACAGGTATACGAGGAAACCTCAGGTGTGACAGTGGGAGACCCCGTACTGCGTACCGGCAAACCGCTGTCTGTGGAGTTGGGCCCCGGTATCTTGGGCTCCATCTTTGACGGTATCCAGCGTCCGCTGAAGGACATCAACGAGCTCACACAGTCCATCTACATCCCCAAGGGTGTGAACGTGCCCTGCTTGGCTCGCGAGACCGCCTGGGAGTTCAACCCCCTCAATGTCAAGGTTTGTAATTGCTCTACTATTTTATACTTCATTTATATCTTTGCAACTGTTTAATTTTAAAGAACAATATACTTTTACTTTTGAGTGAACATTATTTTGCTACATTTTAACACAATGCCATGACAGGTCGGCTCTCACATTACCGGAGGTGACCTGTACGGTATCGTACACGAGAACACTCTGGTGAAGCACAAGATGTTGATCCCGCCCAAGGCCAAGGGTACCGTCACCTACATCGCGCCCGCTGGCAACTACAAAGTCACTGTGAGTACACACTTTTAATTATCACTTACAACTCCTGAATGCCTGGATATTTTCATATTCATTGCAGTTTTAATCAGTAGTACATTTGATATTATAATGAATATATAATAACAGGACGTAGTGCTGGAGACTGAGTTCGACGGCGAGCGCAACTCGTACACCATGTTGCAAGTGTGGCCCGTGCGTCAGCCGCGTCCCGTCACTGAGAAGCTGCCCGCCAACCACCCGCTGCTCACCGGTCAGCGTGTCTTGGACTCACTGTTCCCGTAAGTTACTCTTTTACTATTGCTTCGAAAATTTATGCAACTCAAAGTACATAATTTTATTTTCGTATGCAGTTCTTCGCTGTTGGATAACTGGTTTTTTTGTATTGCAGTTGCGTCCAGGGCGGTACCACCGCCATTCCCGGAGCTTTCGGTTGCGGCAAAACTGTCATCTCTCAGGCCCTCTCCAAGTACTCCAACTCTGACGTCATCGTCTACGTCGGTTGCGGAGAGAGAGGTTAGTTCATATCATACCCCTGTGTTCACACATTTTTTAATGAAACAAAGAAAGTACAATAACTTACAATTTGATGTACTCATTGGATTTTGTTATGTATTATTTTTGACATTTAGGTAACGAGATGTCTGAGGTACTGCGTGACTTCCCTGAGCTAACTGTGGAGATCGACGGCGTGACTGAATCCATC
>SJJU01015607.1:0-11160 GCA_012932125.1 Conopomorpha cramerella
AGTAGCCAAAATACTAAGGTAGGCAGTGACTTTTTGCCTATATGGTGTGCACGCCGCTGCTGGTAACCTGTATATTTTGCCATGGTCAGAAAGTGCGCGTTCACTAATCATTAAACAGCTCAAACGTTTCCACGCAAGCGTGCATCAAACAGCATGACATACCTACCTGTCAGTAGGTATGTGTGTTCCCGCCCTAGCCAGAATCGAATCAGTCAGTCATCATCATCCACTGCTTATATCGAGCGGCTGCTGTTTGCGCGCCGCCGCCGCCGTCGTTTTGCGTAAGCTGCTAAATGCCATGCCACTTTAACACACAGACATCCATAATGTACATACTCGGCTGATTGTATGTATCTACAATTTGCACTAAACCAATCCAGCTGACCGGAGCAAACGGTATTTCAATCTGAGCTGTACAGTGTAGGGACGCGCACGTGGTGGCAGCTCGCCGTGACTAGAATATGTACTGATGCTCCGATTATACGATTCATGGTGGCCTTCATGAACTAGACATCTACATTTAGATAGCCTGCAATGTTGTAATGTAACCTAATTAACGGATTTACAGACTCATTTCTGGAAAAATAGACGTGCTATGGAAAATGGCGTAGACGGTACACATATACGCTACAGATACGTACGCAAATACATATTATGTCAAAAACGCATACAAAAGATTACTGTCAGTACTTTGAAAAGCTGCTGTTAAATACTAGAGGAACATACTAAATTCATCTCAACTTTCATAAACAAAACGTGCCGACAAGAAAACCTACTCCTAATATTATTTTGGGAAACGCTAGTATAGTAGGTAATTAAAAAGTAATAACTATAAAAACACCTATTTCAGTACCTACTTTGATACAACAATATTTCTAGCTCGTCCAATCGCAGGTAATGTTTAAGCGACCTCAAAAGGGTAGGGCATTAACAATCCTGTTTTGTTCTATAGCACAAGACGTTTTTGAACAACAGTAGTTTGTTCGTGCCGGCGAAGTGAAGCGAACAAAAACAAACTTAAATACGATCGAATTGAGAAACCTTGTTAAGTCTATATATTACTAGCCGACCCAGCAAACGTTGTTTTTCCAATGTACATTATTAGCAGACGTTTCTCTGTTGTTATATTACACACAAGCTGTCCCCTGCAAACATTTGTTTTGCCATAGGAAGTCGCCTTTGCACCTCATGTATTATAGAAATACAACTTTTAAACCTTCCCTGGACTCTCACGTGTAATTAAGACTTTAATTAGCCAAATCGGTCCAGCCGTTCTCGAGTTTTGGCGAGACTAACGAACATCAGTTCATTTTCATATAATAGAGATAATAAATAATGCATTAATTTCGACCAAATTTGATTACCGTAAAAACGGTTCTAGTGAGTTAATAGAGTTAATGATAGACATATACTGCCGCGGACATTTTTTTAGATCCTTTTAAGAGGAATAATTCTTTTATACACACATCTTTGCTATCGTTTTCGCAGCGCACGCAACGGAAGCTCTCAAGGATATAAAATTTTCCCCGATTTTGTCAGACTTTTCATTATTTCTTCGCTCCTAATAGTTGCAGCGTAATGTTATAATATATCGATAAATGGTCTATTCAACACAAAAATAATTTTTCAATTCGAACCAGTAGTTCCTGAGATTAGCGCGTTAAAACAAACAAACAAACAAACTCTTCAGCTTTATTTTTATAGTATAAGTGTGCTCCATCTAAACCGCTGAAGGTAAACGCTTGAAATTTGGGATGCAGGTACTTTTGTACACTTAAAGCTTAAGTGCAACAGGCTATTGGAAAATTCCCATGGAAACGGGAGTTAGCGGAAAAAAACTTATGTATGGAAAATCTAAACCGCTGAAGTTACACGCTTGAAATTTGGGATGCAGATACCACTAAACTACGCGAATGAAATCGCGGGGCGTCCACTAGTGTTCTATAATAGTGTAGTACCTACATTTTTTTATCCTATCAAATACTCTTGGCAGCGTATGCGATGAAAGACATTTTGTGGCAAACATTTTTATACCTTCGATTGGTTTTAATGGGAATTCTAAAGATAGCTTCAGATTTTGCCTTACATGACAGCATATTTGAAATATGTATGTGCATATTTGACATATTTTTGACACATACAACATTTTGAGTGCCTTGGATAGTGGTCGGCAAGATTCAAGAAGGTTAACTCCACATACTCGTATTGCTCGAATACATTTTTTTTTCAATCATAAAATTTTAGTCGCGTAACTGAGTTTCCTCAAACAACGATGCCATATCTGAATGCGGATGCACTACTAAACCCATGGTAGGCTGTGAGTGCGGTTTGTTTACTGGACAGGTTTCGTAATTTTCCTACGGCAAACAAATATCTATAAATTGTTATAAAATACCTATGTTTATTTATGGTTTGACTAGATAGGGCGAATTGCATAAATTTTGTCTTTCTTATGTTAACTTGCAAATGGTTGCATTTAAACCATTCAATAATATTTTTAATAGTGATATTTATTTGTTCCTCGAGCTCAGTAATATTTCTAGTTAGTTACAATTTTAACCGACAATTTTCGTTTATGTATCACGGATAATGTTTTAATGGAATCAGAAAAAAACCGAAGGGCACACATATGCAGCACTAAGTAGAGAAATAATTTTAAAGAATTATAGCATACCTAATTGCAAAATTAAAAAAAAAAACCTTTTTTAAATGTTTTATATGTGTGGATGGATGTTTGTTACTCTTTCACGCAGAAAGTACTGGACGGATTTTGATGAAACTTGGCAGTATTGTAGCTTATAAACTAGAATAACATAAGGTATTTTGGTAAAACAACGTAGAATCTGTTTATGAAATCAAAATTGGATACTTTGTTCAAAAGTTATGAGGGTTCAAAGTGGGGAAAAAAGTCGACTTTATATAAATATGTTCAAGTGGGGTATCAAATGAAAGGGCACGACACGAACATTTGAAAACGGGAGTTTTTTAAATCTTGCAATTTAATTAATTATTAGACTGTACCGACGACTGCCTACGATGTACAATGGTACTATCGAATTTAAGTCATTTTGGGGAAAAGTGTTTTTGGAAAACATACCTACATTCTAAATGAAAGCTTTTGGAAACATGCCTACCTGCACTGATGTACATGGACCTAGAGGTATAATGCTTTTCTGGGTTTAGGTTCGTTTTAACCCCTCGTAGCCGAACAGCACGGAACATTGAAATTATTATCCTTGATCGTATGCGTATACAAAGTAGGTACTTATCTACCTACAAGCTGCCCCTCGCAAGCAAGTTAATTCGGTGGCATTACAGCGATGTATGTAAACATTTGGAACTGCACTGTAAACAACGGAGCGTTGTGATTGGTGGCCGCGACGGAGACCTGATATTATTGGCTAGCGAGCGCAGGGCCCGTTCCGAAACTAAACAATGCCGCGCACTCTGACCACTGTAGCAGGGAAATGACACCTGTGTTGTGTAAACTATGCACTGACTGCAGTAAAGTGAGCGTAATGCGATAGTTACAAGCGGACGTGCGACACCCATTATTATTGAAACTTGAAGAAGGACACGTACAGTTATATACAGCTTACATTTACTTTACAGATACGGTAGCGGACAGGTTTCTAGCCTAAGTAAAACGTGACCTTTTTATAATGAAGAAAACGGACGAATTATTCGCACTATTATAGTTTCGCTTGACCGTGATGATGATCGCACGATGGTGAATAGAATGCCATTACGAGTTTATCTGATAGATAGATTACTTTCAATGGTATCAGTGAGAGTAATAGTAGGATATTTTGTAATTAATTAATGATCAAGTTGGCTCTTACGTTCAGCTTTAGAACCGACCATTCTGTCACCAACCACAAATGCTGCTGGGTAAACATTATTTCATTTCATAGGTAAACAGTCAAGCTCAAGAAAAAATTGATAACCAGACATTTAAAAGAGGGAAGTGACGCTCGAGGGCGTTGACTCTATGTATACCTGCGCGGATTGAGAAAGTCACTGAAATTCTGAAATGTAGATCACGCAATAAACGGGTAGAAGTGTCATTGCAATTATCACGTTTACGAAAGAGGGGCAGTCGTGATTATCTGATCTCTATCATCTGGGGTGCTAATTAAAATAAGTAGGTCAGTGAAACTAACCAGAATATTACGGTGTAATTTCTATAGTTTGAACAGAGGCCTGCTAATATCGACCTAGTTTATCAAACGGGTAACTATGTAGTCAAAGATTACGGCTCACATGATCGTGACTTATGGTTTTGTCTCGTTCGCACACACACTACATATTGTATACTCATGTCTCCCCGTCCTTCACGTGTATATTCTTAACGCCATCCCATTTAACTCAGCAATACGATTAGAATCTCTAGTATATCTTCAAGTAGACATAGACATAGACATTCATTTATTTTTGCTAAAAAACACACAAACAACAATTCAGTACAATAGGCCTATAATACGGCCTACACCACACTGCCCCGCACTTCACTTGCCTAAAACTGAATTTTTTTCATCAGCTCTGTACATAGGCACAGACCAAGCCGCTGACGCACGGGCTTTCTAATCTTTGTCTCTACATACTGCAAGCGACAACTCTACCTAGAGCTTGGTATGCAAGGTGAAGATGATAGTAAACAGACTCTGTGAAGTCTATCTCTATTTATTTAATACTTTTGACTACACTTCGAATATTTACACTTGCAAGCAGCCCGCTGGCTCTCTGTTAAATTGTTCGCTTATTGTTCCTGTTGATATAGGTACTCGTATATTTTTATGACGGTAGTAATTTCAGATAGTTAGCTACAACTCGACAGGTTTCTTCAGCTCGGTAACAATCAACAGTTATCATCAGTACAACATCAAACGACGCTGATAGATCAAAAGAAATCAATCCTTTGTAAAATTCTTTTGGACAAGAAGACCTAAACATGTTTTAAGACTGACTTCAGAAAACGCTTTTCACGTAATACCTATAAAAAAGAAAGTGTAAATAATGAAAAGCCTAATTACGAACTTTTTCGTAAATATCCATTATGTTGTTGCACATAAGATGACCATCCTGAGATGCAAACGTGAAAGTTCTAGCGTTACAACTGAAGAGAAAAAAGTCTTATTGAAAGATGCAGTGAAACATACATACACTTCACGCCTGTATCCCAGATGGGTAGGCAGAGACTACAGATCTCCATTTGTCACGATCCTGACATACTCCTTTCTCTTCATCTACATTCATACATCTTTTCATACATGACCTCCGGTTTCAAGTACTTTTCACGCCACCTTTCGCCAATCGCAATCGCAATGCAATGAAACATCATTTAGGGACAAGTAGATAACATAAATAAAAAATATTAAACTTTCGATGCCAGCAAAAAGTTTGTTTATTTTCGGTTTGTTACTATTTCGGTTCTTCCATAGAGGGAAGAAGGGATATGAAAGTCCACGAAAACAAGTGGCTTGTCGGGTAAGAAGTTGACGAGCGTTTACCGGACGCGTATCGTCGTGTAATGCAGAGCATCAAGTATTCGGAATTAGGTGCGAACACGCTCCACGCTCACTCTCACGAAATCCTTATCGTATTTCGAAACTAAAGCTATATTTATTTGGTAGAAAATACATATTTTTCAACTATCCACTTATTGATGAAACTAAGAAAGTAGCTAAGCTATTTTGACACATCCGCTGATTACCTATTAAAAATATCTTAATGTAATGCCATCATGCGTTAACTGCTGGACCGATTTCTCTAATTGTTTTTCTTGTTGTTGTGTTTGTTATTCTCTGGAGAAACTAAAGAAAAAATCAAGAAAAAAATATACCACACAAACACCATTTAATCCAAATGGCCCTGTCCACACACATGCATACATTAATGATGGTGAAAAAAAATAAAACGGTCCAAGGTTTAAATTCAATTTACAACTTAACGCTTTACCACATCTCTATACTCCACATTATAATAATTAGGTATTTCAATGACACAAGTCAACAATATCTATGTAAATATAAAACAATAATGGAATCTCTACATGTAAAATTCTGGCTACCCGTTCTAGATGTTATTGCAATAAAAATCGTAAAACATCTGATTATGACACTAAATTGTATCAAGTAGGTGTCTACGTGTGAAAATAGCACTGAAATTCTTTTAGTGTATCGCCAGTGGACAATGATCTTGAAATTAATTTAGTTGATTCATTTCTTTAAATAGGTCTTCAGTGTGTGCTACGCGGTTTAGTCATAATCTTATTCGTAGGGTCTTTTCAACATTAGAACTAAGAAGTAGCCTCTCCCACTAATATCACCGGTTCATGAATTAGAAACTTGGAACAAAGAGTGTCGCACATACCATTATATTTTACTGCATACTAGACTTCCATTTGAATGTTTAACACCATATATAAATCCGTTCCACTGCACTGATTAAAGCTGTAACACTGGCACGTTGTAAAATCACAAGGTAAGCATATCATGAAGTCCACGTTACAGGAAAAGAAAATGTTGACTGATTAAAAGTCCCGAGGCGCGGGCGGGCGGGCGACTGCGGCGGGGCGGAGCGACGTCGAAGCGCGCGCGGCGGCGGGGCACACACTGCGCCGGCGGCGGCGCGGCTGCCATCGCCCTACGTCATATTCAATTTGTCCACGTTTGCCAAACCTCTTTATTGCTTTCATGATGTTGAACGGCGTTTCTGAAGCCGACATTCGCCAGAAATCCTAAAATTTTGGCATTCCCATTTGTGCCTACAATACGAAGTACGTACGTACATAGAAACATTAAATAGCACAACCTAAAGGGATTCTTTTTCCTAAAATTGTTATTTGCAAAACAGCAACAACACAATATTTTAAATAGTTGTAGTAGTAGTAATAGCTCAAGATAATCATAATAATCGTAACATGAATAATTTTGAAGAAAAAGAACTGACTATAACCAGCACTAGTCGCCGCCCATACATTTATTTAAAGTTTGCTATCATTATACCCTGTATTTCCTTTCCAAAAAAAAACATAAAAATCGGTTCGTTTTCATAAAAAATCATATACCTAACCTATACGGTCAAATTGAGCTCTTCGCTTCATCATCATCAGCCCATACTTGTCCACTGCCGGACATAGCCCTCTCAACTTCAAAAGACTTCGCGTAAAAAGAGGATATATTTCTGTTTGAATTGAATAGACTCTTAATACAGAATAGATTTACAAAATCTTTCACCGTTGGAAACTTTTAATTATTAGTGCTACTTGTCGCTGAATACACGGGAACACACACGTAGGCTCAATTGGGCACAATTCAAATAGCTAAAGAACGTTTTAAATTCTTGTTCTAAAAGTAAATGCCCATGTAACAATTTAATTTCTTATTATGTAGCGGACCCGACATACATTGCATTGTCTTAACCATGAATATTAATTTAGAATTAATATGAACTAGTGAACGCCCCGCGATTTCATTCGCGTAGTTTAGTAGTACCTTTTTTTTATCGTGGGAAAATCCATTATGGATACCCCACCGCTAACGGGGACAGCGGCGGGGTTATGTGGGACTTGCACCCAATAAAACCCCACGGTGGCCACTCCCGCGTTATTGCCGGGGCCCCCGGAACAGCCTTAGCCACTACGTCCAAGGGTGGCCCCAGCCGCGCTAGGCCCTCGCGGACCGTCACCGGAATGGGGGCGATCTACGCACCCCCAGCTCGCGATGGCGTACGGCGGTAACAGGGTCACCACGCTACCGCCGTCGCCACTCAGGGGCCGTAAATGGCGCGCGACTCCCCGCCCGCGTGCCACAACCCCTACGCCCTTTCAGTCGCCTTTTACGACAGGCAAGGGAAAACCTCAGTCCTATTCTTATGCCCGGACTGCTGGGAACAGTTTAGTAGTACCTGTATCCCATACATACATAGTAGTACATGTATATCTTCGATTTTTCATATAAAAGTATTTTCCCGTTCATTCCCGTTCCCAAGGGAATTTATGGAATTCCTTTCTTAGTGCACCCCTACGGTATCTAAGCCACGTCCGTTCCAAATTTCAAGTGCCTACGTTTAGCCGTTTGCCGTCAGTCATTCAGTCAGCTTTTCTTTTTATATATTTAGATTATCCGTGCATCTTGTACCGACATTAATAATATTATTATCCACGTAGGTACATTTTTCGTACGTCATCTATTACGTACAGAAGGTACTACCCATCTTTTAATCAGGTAATGGTGTGTTTGTGTGTGTGATCAATACTGTTACTTTCCTTTCCTGGAATGGGAGACGCGTCATTTGTAAGCTGCAAAAAATTCAATTAAAATACCAAAGACCGAGAATTCAAAACACTCCGTCATTCCTCGCAGCGTAATAAGGAAAATTCTGTACAGAGTGTTGGTACTTCAGTAGTTGGTCCGACAGCGAGCAGATTTATCACCATTACCAGAGATACCTACACCAGTTATTTATAAACCTAAGACTTGGGAAGTGTTGACGAATTTACTGTTCTCTTAGAAAATAAATTTGCGTCATAGAGTATCGTGAACGGGTAGGCAAGGACGGTATTAAAGTGTCTTCTTACGACAGGGTGACTAGGGACGTCAACACGTTGACACTATTGTCATTATTGTGCTACATTTTAACAGCCCATTTAAATAAACTTCATAAATGAGAATAAAGTATTATTAAATGCAATAAAACTCATTAAATAGATCAATGATTTTAGTTATTTTATAAAATTTGATTAGATTTAGATCTATTAGAATAGCATAATACACGTACACCACGCATTTAAATTCAAAACCTATCCACCATATCCAAACTCACACTAATAGACACCCTACGGACAGAAAGTAACTCAAAATTGTCTTAGTCCAATTTTATGACTATTAATATAATTATTTTAATAATATCTATCCAGGCACTTTTAAAAATAATTCGTCAAGATCACTCTATTAGAAGTCGCATCCGGAACGCGCTTTTCTTTTTCGTTTGTGCTCGAGTCCAACAGAACATTTCATATTGTGTAGATATCTCTGGGTACCTATCTGTTTCCCAGAGATAATAATAATAATTTATTTGTTTATTACTAGATGCACATAACAGATTTTAATCAAATATTCATCAATACCTACACAATTGGAATAAAAAGTTACACACACTTCACGCCTGTCTCCCAGAGGGGTAGGCAGAGACTACAGATTTACCATTTGTCACGGTCCTGACACACCCCTTTCGCTTCATCTACATTCATACATCTTTTCATACATGACCTCCGGTTTCGAGTAGGTACTTTTCACGCCACCTTCGGCCAGGACATCACCAATCTGGTCAATATATGTCCTTCTGGGGCGACCTCTACTCACCCGGCCCATTACATCACCCATATAAATCTCTTTCGTCAACCGACTTTCATCCATTCTCTCCATATGCCCAAACCACCTAAGCATGCCCTTTTCAATCTTGGTCACTACGTCTTCCTTCAAACCGCAACTTTCCCTTATCACACTATTCCTTATCCTTTCATTCAATGTCACACCTTTCATGCTCCGCAATGACCGCATTTCTACGGCATTGACTTTACTTTTATGCTTCTTCTGCCATCCCCAACTTTCACTCCCGTACATTAAGGTAGGTGCCAGTACAGCGTCATGGACAGCCAATCTTGCCTTTTTCGACATGAATTGGCTCTCCATAACACTGCGAAGGGCACCGTTAACCTTATTACCCGCACTCACTCTTCTTTCAATATCTTTGTCAAACTTTCCATCACTTGTAAATAGAGATCCCAAATATACAAACTCATCCACTTGTTCAACTTTCTCACCGTCAATCATGCACTCACAAACTGTCCTTTCATTATTTTCGACTACCATTACTTTGGTCTTACTAGCATTCACTTTCATTCCTTTCCTTTTCAATGACTCATTCATACAATTAATCATCTGCTGCAATTCATACGCCGACGGTGCAAGAAGAACTTGATCGTCAGCATATAAAAGGCATTTGATGATTAAACCACCCATATCTAGACCCCAATCACGACCTTTCAGATCTTCCAAACAACTGTCCATGAACAGATTGAACAGCCACGGAGACGCTACGCATTCCTGTCTGACACCTCTATGGATGCCAAACCAGTCTGAGTAGGTCCCGTTTACCCTGACACAGGCACTGGAAGCATCATAAAGTGATTTCAAAGCCCGTACCAAGGTCCTGTCCAACTTGAACCGGGACAGCAGCAAGGTCCACAACTCATTCCTGGGTACCCGATCATAAGCCTTCTCTAAGTCCAAGAAAGCGCAGAAAACCTTTTGGTTTTTAGCCAAAAACTTCTCCGTCACCTGGCGCAAAGAGAAGACTTGGTCGGTGCATCCGATTCCCTTCCTAAAACCAGCTTGTACATCCCAGATTTTTTCATCAGTCTCACGTATTACCCTTTCGATCAACACTTTGGCATACATTTTGCCGACGATACTAAGAAGGCTGATTCCTCGGTAATGTTTGCAATCCTGCTGTGAGCCCTTACCCTTATAAAGTGGAACGATTACGGCTTTGCACCAATCACTTGGTACTCGACCGTATCGCCAACATGCATTAAAAATAAGGTACAGCAGGTTCGCCACCACCGCACCACCAGCCCTCAGCATCTCCAGCGAAATCCTATCATACCCAGCCGCTTTTCCACTTTTCATTCCTTTCATAGCCTTGAAAATTTCATTCATAAGTATCTCACTTTTATTCTCTTCGCCATCCATATTACCCGCATCAACCAAAGTCGACGCGGTGCTACATTCAAACAATTTTTCAAAGTATTCCTTCCATCTTCTTACAACCATTTTTTTTTTTTTTTTTAATCACTATGAACAAGCGTTTGACCACCATCCTGCCTGATGTTAAGCAGCGATGTGGTCTACGAGGGAGCACACTTGTTCAGTAGGTACCTATTCACCCGCGACTTGAAGACCTTCAAACTATACTGTGCAGGAAACACAGACTCCGGCAAGTCGTTCCACATCCTGGCGGTACGCACTGTGAAAGTGGACGCAAACCGTTTGGTTCGCGTAAATGGCAAATCCACCTGGTATGGATGACGTTTTGCCGTTCTCCTGGTTGTCCTATTGTAAAAACGCGATGGGGGTATTAGGTTCTGCAACTCCG
>SJJU01015608.1:0-18674 GCA_012932125.1 Conopomorpha cramerella
TAACATTTGTTTAGAGACCTGCCCCCGTTTCATGAGGTCTTATAGTAATATTTTTCTCGCTGTGTGACAAGGATAGCGCTAAATGAGTAGTATAGCACTGTCACTGTCACACAGCGTTAAACAATATTACTTTAAGATGTCAGAGCGATGCAACTACCAGAGTGTAGTAGACATAAGCCCAGTAGTGCAATTCTCGTATTTTTGCTCGATCACGATTACTTTTTGGTTTAGCTTACGCTCGAGTTTGTCGAGTTCAAAAATTACCAGAATACCGTTTGTTTGAGAAGAGTAATTTTAGTTTGTGTGTGTTTGTTTACGAGAATACGCTTTGACGATTCCGAGCCGTTTGACGTACTATTGAAATTCGATAGTAACACGAGAACGATAGTAACAAGAGAGTTTGGACTAAGTTGAGACTTTTTTGTATCGACGAAAATACGAGAATTGCACTATTGGTCAGTGGTTCGTGAAATGCGGGACAATCAACGTAAATAGATAATATGATAATGTGCCATAACAATATTTTCTTGTTCATAATTTGGTCCGTGAAAATGTACGGAACTTTATGTCTAAAACGATTTACGTATAAAGTTGCAATCAGCTGATCGGTAATTTTGTATGAAGAGTTGCATTTCTTTTTCGTTTTTGACATAGGGTTACTTGCAGAAAGTTTTTTGGTTTGATAATAATGAATTTCTCGAGTTTCACGAACGTTGTATATTATAAGAACGTTGAACGATGTATATCTACAAATATGGAACAACGTTCAATATACATGATTGATATTTTGATTGATTGATTTATATATACATGATTTTTCTTTGTATCAACTGGCAATTGCCTCACACTAGTAAGTACTGATGTTATGTTTTTAAATACTTTGTTATTAAAATGTAACTATCTATGAACTCAGCGGTACCTATGTACCATGGACCCGTTATCCGGGCCTTATCGCCAAAGCTCCGAGTTATACCGAAACGTGGCTCCCATTTCAGGTAAGTGCTTCTGTAAAGCCGTTGGCTATCTGATACCTGCCATATCGGATGCTACTCGACTTGGCTGCCCTTATCGGTTTAGGCTCTGTATACCAGAGCACAGTGTATCTTGTTGTATCAAACTGTGTAAGGATATATAACAAATTGTAATTATTATGTTTTTAAATCTTTTTTAAGTCGTGGAAAAAGTACATAACATTCTCCTTTTTTTGTATCACAAATTTGGAACATCATGAAGCCTCAACTTTTATCTTGATTCCCTAAATTTCCTTTCATATTTTTCGCAAAGCAGTAAACCACAACCATGTTATATTCAATTACGTCCATCGCGCTCGGTGGTTGGTAAATGAGTAACGAAAAACGTTTTACCAACCGTGTACCGAACATCAAAAACAAGTGTCGCCTCGCTCCACTACCGCGCACTTCCGCTTAGTGCGGTCTTAGTTTTATAATTAAATGTTTTCAATATCCGCAAAAACATGATCTAAAAATTCAGCAGGTTGAATCTGATTCTCATTGTATCGAGATTAATACAATTTGTTACACCAATCTGAAACCAGCAAATTGTTTTGGTCATTTAACTTTTATTTTTAATTTTAGTTTGTTAGCATTATCGCGAAAAATATTTGATTTAGTGCATTCTTGGTGGCTTCCGTATCAAATCCTTTGTTTGATACAATCTCCTTTCTAACACGTCCCTAAAATGAGATCCAGCACAATAAGGGTCCATCCCTTTTATTTTATTAATCACAATGTTCTCTACATTTACATGACATTAATTGCCACCAGCATCAGCACTAGAATAAGGGAAGAAACTTGACCTACTTAGAACTCTGGTGGACCTTAAATATACCACACTGTGAAAATTAGCAAAATAATAGCTGAATAAATAAAATCTAAAAGGCTTTGTAAAAATCAATATTATATGTATATTGTCTATTTTTCAGCTCAATCGGTTGACAATATTTGCTTCAAAATCGACGCCTGATTACAAAAATACATTACAAGTTAATTAAAAACTTGAAAAAAAAATGTGTTTAGTAATACTACAATATGGTTGGCAGATTACTAAAAAATCGCAAAATTTCAATCGTATTCAGCAATCGTCTTACGGATACAAAAGCCAACAAGTTCTTTTTTTATGAAAGATTTTTTTAGTATGGGTCACTATCGCATTTGACGCACTGACACTTCATAAAATGACACACTAACCTCATGTACGTCACTGATAAGGCCTCGCGGGAGAAACGCGGCGGTCTAAAAGCTCGTCATACTTATGCATTGAATTACTCTCGAAGATCACATTATGATTGCTTTCAGGGCATCGTAAATAAAAGACAAAATCTCAGTGGAATTTAAATCACGGCTCCAAGTCTTTTGGTTTCGATTTATGTTCGGCAGATTGTGTGCTTATGCCTCAATAAGTCCAAATTATATAAACGCCGGCGAGATTTCAAAAACGTCATTTTGTATTGATAATTTTGGAATACGAGGACACTCTCTTGCGTATAATCCTTGATGAGCTTGACAGAAAAATTCGCACCTATAATATTTTTCAGATTACGTTTTAACTGGACTGTACATAAGTACGTAAAATGTAATGGGATGGACAGAACCTTTCTTTATGTACAATTTGTAGTTATATTATCGATAAGCCGATCCTGAAAATGCAAATTGATGCATTTTGCATCAGCGCACCAATAGGCTAACAAAAAGTAATGCCGACCATGAGAAGTGAGAATCAAATGGGTCATGAAAAAGTACCCTGGACCTGCTTGAAATAGCGATGCAGTCGGGACGCACACAGAAGTCGGAGCCAAGTTCGTAAAGCAATAAAAAAAGATTTCATTATTTGGAACATGAACTGTCGTCATTCTAACGCTTAAGCCCGCACTACACACATCCCATTCTTAAACCTTGACCCAGTTAGTGTGGCCGACACAATATTACTCGTTACCAAATTAATATTCTTCACTAGTACTGCTTATATTATTAAACTTCCATAAGTTTCACTCCCTTTTGTTTTAAAACAAAATCTGTAGGTACCTAGCATCAGAAAATTGTGATGACAAATTCCTTGTCACACCCTATATTATGGCTTTCGCGTCGGACTGGTAAAGAAATCAGTCAACCACTACCCCCTATTTATATAATATTAAAACATTATGATAAGTATCTAAGTACCTTTAAAAACCTTTAAAGTGCCTATGCAAAATGAATATGCATACTTGAGTAATTAATGAAAGCTGCTTCCTTTAGTACACTTAACTATATACTCGTAATTATATGCTATACTTTACTATAAATTATACAGACATTACTTTCCACGTTCATACTGTACCTTACCTACAAACAGCTCATAATAACATTCGCTTCGGGCCAATGTATTAGGTACATTTCCTTATGAAATTGAGGACTGACATAATGTACTTTATCAGATTTTAAAAGTTTTAAGATTGATTTGTCTGATGAACTATGAGTTCCACTTCGCCATGAGTGGATGAAGGTGATAAGTGTATTTTTTTTAGAAAACAACGGTTTAAGGTGTAATTATAATACTACGCAAAAAAAACACTGAAAAGCGACATATCTACTTCATTTTTCACTCTGGTGAGTCGTGAGTTTTTTTTTTAACAAAGAACATCAGTTGTACACATATAATGTGAGATCATTTGTTCTTATATATATGGTTGGTTTTCAAAGTCGCAATTTAGTGAAAGTTATAAAACAGTAGTTCAAGATTTATATCCGATTTGACAGTCAGTAAGCGTACATACCCGATAAGGATAGGAAATATGTGCGGTATGTAGGTACGTTCAAAAATAAAAACAAATACATACAAGTACTTATGTGTACTCACGTGCATTATTCATAGTAAGTAGAACAAAACCATATATAACTATGAAATACATACGGCAGTAAGTACCAGGATTACATTACTTGAAGGAGCCACATGGTAGACAGTTTCAACATAAATAAGTCAAGTAAGCAACTGAGCCGTGTGTAAAGCACGTCGAGAGTACCAGGCTAACATCTCTATGCTCTAGGTTCCTTTTACGTCGATGAGGGATTTCCGCCCTCTTATGGACATCGTACCAAGTAGGATAGCGGTCAAGGTGGCCTGTACAGTATAAACTTTCACCGAAGACGGCACCAGGAGCTCATAAATTGATCAGTTTTAATTGTGCTACTGAAACATAAATCTGGTAGAGTTCTTATATTGTAACAAGTAAAAAAATAACCTTAATATCTAATTACAGTCATACGAGTTTCAAGTTTCTTGACACAAGTTCAGCCGTGCCCAACTACGTACCCCATCCCAACTTTTCCGGTCGTGAGGGTCGTAAGACGCGCCCGAAGGAACTCTCCAGAGAACGGGCAGCAGCATTCTCTAAGAATTAAACCATAACACTACTGCGATCGCCAACCCGCCTGCCAAGCGTCGCGATTATTCTAATCACGAAAATCTTTGAGGGAGACCCTCGTCCAGCTGACGTCCGAGGCTGATGATGATGATGAATTTCAAGTTTAGGATTCTAGGCAAGATTCTTCGCAGATTGTACCGATGTAAATCAATAAAAAGACTGAACAAGTTCTGTTTCTCTATAATGGTGTTATTTAATACTAAATTGTTACTATGATCCCTGATCTGATCTGGGATGTAAATAGAATTCATCAGCTGCCTTTCTTCCTGGCATGTCGGAAGCTGACTATGGGATCTGGAGATTTCGGGTTTTTCAGCTAGTGACTTGTAACTGAATGGTCAATCTTAACTCATTTTTATAAATGCTAAATATGGCCGAAGGGTCCTTGCGATCCTAAGGCTCTGTCCTCCTTTTGAGGATTACGGATGTGAGTTTATATTTGTAAATTAATTTACAGATCTCGAATTCAGTTCAAGTTTAAGAAAACAAGTGTTATGAATAAGCACCCTTGACTGTCAATGTCAATCCACTGTGTACTCTATTTCAATAGAATGACGTTGATATTTGATTGAAGGCAAGTCTTTTTAAGCATCAACTATTTGTCCAACACGTAGTGAGTCATTTGTTCGACTTGACGTGTTATTTATGACTTTATCAAAGGTTGGCATTAACAATCAATACCAATTATAACATCAAATATGAGCACAAAGTATTTTCTCACGTACAACAAGAGAATTCTTGGTAACACACCATATGCGTGTGCGCAGATGACCGAGCGGTTCCCTTCCATGGCGCGATATGTCAACAATTTCTCACATCATATCAATTATTTCTTATGCTATAATGACATGACTTTATGTATCATTTATCATAACATTAATATCTGACAAACTGGTAATATGTGTCCATTTCCTTAAATGTGAGACAAAGGGCGTGTTCGATAGTAAAGCTCTTTAGTGCAGAAAATCTTTTACAAAATAATAAATTGATACCTATTATAATCATATTCCGAGACATTTCAAAGAAGTAATGTCACCTGACCACAAACTAGGATACAATGAGTGGTTTGTGAGGTGATGTAATATGTATACCTAAATAGATATTAAAGCGTCTGTGATCCAGTGGTCGGACACTTGGCTTGTGATCTGAGGCAGGTCGTGGGTTCAAGACCGGCTGCAAGACGTGTACCAATAGGACTCGTTTTCAGGGCCTATGCACGTACCGCAACGCTCATGCGGTGAAGGAAAACATCCTAATGGAACCCCCACATCCAAAGGTGTGTTCACACCTATAACGGATGCGGTTTCTTTTATTAAATAGAGTGATTCTTGAGGAAGGTTTATATGTGTAATCATCTGTATATCTGTATATTTTGGCAATACAATACGTGTAGCTATATAAAAAACATTGGAGCCCAGAACTTGCTTCAAGCCGGAATAAAATAAATTGTTTATCCTTGCGGACGGAATGAACGGCGGGTAACGCCGCGGATCGAAGCTTGGTCGACCGGGAATATAATTTAAATCCGATTTGTAAATATCCACTGAATAACTATCAGCAGTTATCAATACGCCGAGAAAAAAAATCGACTTCTTCATATAAAAAGTACAATCATCTGAGTTTGTATTGGAAAATCGGTTTGTTTTGTGAGGCGAGGTCATTAGTACCTGCTGAAATGGACTTATTAGGGTTTAGATAAATTAGAAAAATAGGTTTTAGACTTCTGATCTTCGTCTGTAGATCCATTTCCGGATCCAGTGTGATCCGGAAATTACATTATTATACAACTATCTGATCCTATTTTTTTCCAATATACATTATTAACAATGTTTCCCAGATCTACATCTGTGTAATACATATAAACCTTCGTCTAAAATCACTCTATATATTAACGAAAACCCCATCAAAATCCGTTGCGTAGTTTTAAAGATCTAAGTATATTTTTTATCTCTGTGAAGAAGCACCGTCCTACCTGATGTTAAGCAGCCATGTGCTTTACGATGGAGCACACTTGTTCATTAGGTACCTATTCACCCAAAAACATAGGGACTGTCAGCGGGAAGCGACTTTGTTTTATACTATGTATTCATACGTTGGTATTTGCATACATAACTAGGCACAAAAAGTAGGTACATTAAGCCTAGAAGATTAAATCTAAACAATCTAAACGAAAATACCATGACACTGACATGTAAATTGCACCGTGACAAACCTTTCATCGTGATATCATCAATCAAATAATATGCAGATATAATTTAAATCTGTTCCGAGATTGCCGGGCGCGCCCACAGCCATGCATCCGCATACGTAATCATCCTATCCTTTTCTAATACACAATGATAAAACATGTCAACAAATACAGTACCCATATAACGTGTCCTACCATCAACATTGCCGGTGATTCCTGACCTCCGCGTTCATGTACTTTCTTCGTCTCGATGGGTGCGCTTTAAATAATTTCATATAAAGTGAAATTGTCCTTACAATCATTGCAAAGGATATATATAATGGTTGGGTATCTAGACACGCGCCTCAAACAAATTGCAATAGTGTTTAACATACAAAGCATTATAAATATTTCGTGTGCTTAGTATAGCAATCATTACGAAACTGTGGTGACATCTCCTAGGTTCTAAGTCTGAGAAGTTCGTTTCATAGCATCATCAGTCACGTGACGTCCACAGCTGGATGAGGGCCTACCCCAATTATTTTATCTGATCAGCCAATAATCGCCACGCTTGGCAGGCGGCTTGTTGATCGCCGTGGTGTTGGGATTTAACTCTCAGAGAGCGCTGATGCCCGTACTCTGAAGAGGTACCTCGGTCGCCTCGCTGCTACCCCCAAGACGGGAAAAGTTGGGCTGAGGTGGTGAAGCATGTATTCTATTCGCCGTCCCACACTACACGCCACTCATTTCATAGTATAAAACAAAGTCGCCTCCCGCTGTTTGTCCCTAAGTATGATTATATCTTTAAAACTACGCATTGGATTTTTTGCCTGGGAAATTTTACACACCTGGTGTGAAAGTGGAAAAGTAGGTACTTGAAGTAGGATTTCCCCTATGAAAAGTTGTGCCAATAAATCGAGAGGGGTATGTAAGGACAATGACAAATGGAGATCTGTAATCTCTGCCTACCACTCTGGGAGATAGACGTGAAGTGTATGTTGCCTGACTCTAAAGTAGGGTTAAAGGGCACTATAGGTGCCAGAGACATAAACATTTTTAAAAGAATACATATAGACGCACACGACAAATACCTTATATTATCATATTATGTCGGAAGCGGGAATCGAAGCCTCGACCGTCATCCTAAAAGCAGGTGCCCTGACAACTAGTCCATCCCGGTCGTCAGGCACAGTCACACAAGGACAGGCGAACAGTTTATTCACTCGACTTTTTGCATTGGTGACCCATTTTGATACTACTTTTTTCTTGGTTCTGATACGAACAACAAAATTTCTTACTCTTTCACATCCTGCCTGCTGTCAAGCTGCGATGTTGTCTACGATGAAGCACGCTTGCCTATGGACATATTACTATTGTGCCGGAGATTTGACCTCTTTAGAGCTAAAAGACTTCATAGTAACTCTCGGCTCGTGCCGTCCGTTCGATATTCAAATGGTGCGGCGGCGGCGGCGGCGGGCGTCGGCTGCGCAGGCGCAACTCGCGATGTGACAGCCGATAGCAGTGGGCCTGAAATATCGCTGTACCTTATCGCGCAGCTGCACTAGAGTAGCACCAGTACTTGGTGTAAAAATTGCATAGGATATTTTTCGACCGTTGCTCGCGTGCTTCCCACTTTGTCTTTCCAGGAAGAATAGAGTAAGTGCCTGCCTGTAAGATTATAGACATTTTGTGGGATATTGCACGTTTAGTGGAGGTAAGAAATTATGGTTATAACTCATGCATGGTATGGTTAAAAAAGAACAAGCAATAAATAGAACGGAATGCAGTATATACCTAAGTATTTTAGACACTTGTCCTTTAAAATACAACTCAGGTCATTGTTCGCCATCATGAGAACCCGCCCAACATAAAGATGTGTGAATCCTAACGGCGGCGATAAGGCAATCATATTGGATTAAATACGGTTGGTGAACCGTGGACACCAATATCATTGTATTTTTAAAGTAGGTATTTCTTTATTTTAGCGCAAATTTCTGGTTGCGGTAAGGAATATGCTTCGGTAAAAGTCTTGGTCAACTCAGAAGAACTATAGAAGATGATAGGGAGGGATAGAATATATGTAAATACATAAGGTTCGTATCTTAAAACACACCAATTATCCTAGGGTCAGGTATATTATGTCTGACTGTAACGTAGGTAAATTTTAAAACCCATGCGCAACAATGTTTGAACTAAATATGAAAGAACACACTACTATTAGTTACTGCTTTTTTAGGGAAATATGAATTTATTTACATACATAAATACATATACATACATTCATAATTCTTATGTTGGTGGCCCGTATGCTAGCTAGAGCTATATTTTCATAATGCCGAATATCTAAAATCTATCTTAGAACATATGGAGATAATAGATGAAAGTCGATTGACGAAAGAGATTTATATGGGTGATGTAATGGGCCGGGTGAGTAGAGGTAGCCCCAGAAGGACATATACAGACCAAATTGGTGATGTCCTGTCCGAAGGTGGCGTGAAAAGTACTCGAAACCGGAGGTCATGTATGAAAAGATGTATGAATGTAGATGAAGCGAAAGGGGTATATATCTGTAGTCTCTGCCTACCCCTCTGGGAGACAGGCGCGAAGTGTATGTATGTATCTTAGAACAAGTATGAACGGACGTTGCGCAGAAGGGTGTTTCCACACCTTTCTACCGTTTGTTGATCAATGATTCACATCCTATCATGGATCGATCGACATTTTATTGACAGCTCTATCGATGTTTACGGCAACTTAATCGATAAATAGATACATACAGGTAGGATAGATGTGACTGTCGATTTGAACCAGATCAAAACATTTCCTCTTATACCAGTTTCGTATGTATCCGTATGTCAGCAGGCGTGAGAGATGCTACATTTCGGACATATAGTACCTCATACCACGAGTGGGTAGTTTTTAATTAAACGATAGGTAGGTACCGTTAATTGTTTGCCACTCTATCCCTAGAAAATACTGCAAGTAACCCAAACTAAGCTCCGATGATGCTATATAGATGTCACATCTTTTTTTTATCCAATGAACAGCGTTTGACCACCATACTGCCTGATGTTAAGCAGCGATGGTCTACGATGAAGCACACGTGTTCATTAGGTTCTTATTCACCCGCGACTTAAAGACTTTCAAACTGTACTGCGCAGGAAACACAGACTCCAGCAAGTCATTCCACATCTTGGCGGTTCGCACTATGAAAGTAGACGCAACCTAATCTATAATTCGTACCCTAAAGCTTAAGCGATTATACAATATATAATATTATTAATCAGTAGTAACGTATAACCTTAGAAGATCCTCTTGTACCAACCAGGTCGGAGCAGGTATGTTCAGGTGTACCAATGATGAACTGAAGCACAATATATTCTTTACCAAACTTTTTTAGTCCTATATTATTATAGAAAAATCAATGCTGACGTTTAATGCTTGCGGCGGCGCATTTGTAAGAGACAATTAATGCGCTTGACACGTGTCATTAAAGTGTGACAAAGCTTGAATAAAACATTTGAATAGTGCTTAACTCACGTTTCGGAATACAGGCCTTAGTAAGTCATCCTAACATAACTTCAAACCAGATTTAATAACGTACTAAATTGACACCTTTTAGCATGCAAAACCGACCAGTGTCATTGTTCACAGAAGAACATTCTAGAAGTATAAAATATGTACCTACTACATCACACCTTATGTATCGCTCACGCAGATAATATGTACTTCGGATTTTGAACCTTATTTCTCGAAAATAGAATAAAAACAAGATCAATAAATAAACAACTACTCGCGGCACTAAAGGGGTATTTTTGTACATAGAAAACACACGTGCGTGCGTCATTTATATCATTTCAATTAAATAGGAAAATTCAAATTCTACGGCCTGTATGTAAATGTTATGTCTAATAATGAAGTTATCATCAGCTACTGGTTGAAATAGCGTGAGGTAATCTCGCCGCTCTATATCTTGTTAAGAGCTCAACTATCCTAAAGTACCAAATAGAGTGATATAAAGGTTGTGAAAGCGCGTCCTACACAAGCACGTGCATCGCTAATACGGGCTGCGCTTGCGACGCATTGTTGCGTTCAATTGACGTATTTAATAATTAGTAAAAATATTTAATGGTGCAAATGTTGTCTTTGATGGACCTATGCCTACATTCATAACCTAATAATACAGTTCTAATAGTAAGAAAGAAGGCTGAAAATCTTGCAAAAGGTACCTTTAGTCTTTTTGCATTGTTTCTTTTTCCATTTCAAATTAGATTCTATTTATTTAAATAAAGTATACTCACATTCTATTCATTCATTTATTTCAGCAGTGATCCCCAGTATTTCCGACTGTCTAGAAAAATAAAAAAATAAACATCTACCGGACAGATGCGTTTTAGATTGACAGATCTGTAGAATAAATTTCTTCACAACGATTCGCCAAGCACAACACAAATAGATAGTTATTCATTACCGTTTTGCCTATGTTATTTTATTGCAATCGACATTGATTTACAAAAGACAAAACAATACGTAAAGCACATAACGTTTTTTAAGACTATTTTAAGTTGTTATATTAGTTAAACACACAGAGATCCACTATTTTTAGTCATAATCTATTGACGGCCAGTATTAAACGCAATTACGACTGATCTGAATATTTCATTCCGAATTTGAATTTGAAATTCGTCGTGACTCATTTAGTTACGGATTATGTTTATCTGTTAAGTTGATGAAGGCGAGATGGTACAAGTCTTGTGATGAATAACTTAATTCCTTTACCACCTATAATCACATCTAGGAGGTAATGTATTTCATTACCTGGTTGGGTACGTTTGCTGGTTATACCTACTACACTTTTAGTACGTACTAGTAAATTTATTCACCGTTTCTGTTTCTTAAGTAATATTGTGAAATTATTTATGTATATTTTACCTTTCTAGGTACTAACACATTATATTGATTATGTATATACGTGAAAAGTTATAATTATAACACTTAGTATTATTCACCCTTTTTAATCTCAAACTCTCTCTCTCTCTCTTAGTTGTTAGGAGCGTCTGTGGTCCAGTTGGTCGGATACTTGAGTTGTAACCGGAAGGTCGCGGGTTCGAGTCCGACTACTTTTTCAGAGCCTATGTACACAACGCAACGCTTGTACGGTGAAGGACAACATCGTGATGAAACCCGCACACCACAATGTGTGTGAACCCTATAACGGCGATGAGCTCACCCCCTGTCACGTTGGGTTAAATACGCTTGGTGAACCTTGGACATTTACTTTAGCAAGTAAAAGGCGTGAAGCCTCTTCGCCTCTCGCTGTCTGTCCCTATGTATGCTTAGATCTTTAAAACTACGCAACGGATTTTGATGCGGATTTTCTTTCATAGATTGAGTCATTTATATGATTAGGTGAAAGTTTATATGTATAATACATCTATACTTATAATAAATCTGTAGAGAGGTCAATTATGTACATGAAATATATTTTCAAAATAACTATCAGGGGGTGATTAGTGATCGATACTGATTCCAAAAATGCAATCAGTAAATTTTTTATCTGTCTGTCGGTCTGTATGTTCCTTATAGAAACAAAAACTACTCGACGGATTTTAACGAAACTTAGTACAATTATTCTTCATACTCCTGGGCAGGTTATAGGATACTTTTCATCACGCTACAATCAATAGAAGCAGAGTAGTGAAGGGAAATTTTGGGAAAACGGGAGAAGTTCCTCCATTTTTTAAGCTTCCGTCGCGTGTGCAGCCTTAATGGTTGGACTTGCATAGAAATCATGCATAACGGAAATATTCTACATAAAATTGTCTAAAATATATCCCTCAACAGCATATATCTATCTTTTATGGTTGACTTACAATAACACCTGTAACTCCTGATAGCTTAGAAGTTCGGAGCATTCTGAATATATTTGTTTACTAGAAACTAACTTACAGACATATCAACGCACAGCCCAAACGATTTAGGTCAAAGATTCGAGGCCAATTTAGGCACTTGAAATTTGAACGAACGTTGCTTAGGTACCGTAGGGTGCACTAAGGAAGGAATTCCCACGGGAACGGGAATTAATAGGAAAATGTAAAACAGGAAATTGGCGAATGAAATCGCGGGGCGTCCACTAGTACATAATAATAGCCGGGAAACACTGTTAATAATTTTATTTATATTGGCAAAACGACGTTTATCGGATCAATCACTTTATTTATAAATCGTCTTCGATCGAATAACCTCCACCTAATTTTGAAACGAATACGATCAAATGGTAAGCGTCTTTACCATTTACATTTATTGTTGCACTAATACTACGTGTAAAAGGACCCCGAGCAATTGTTCGGCTTGTCAATATTACTATACAACACTATTACTATAGCAACAATGCACGGAAACGAAAAAAATATTATAAAATAATATTATATAAAAAATCAAGTTTGTCCAACAACAACAACAACAACGTTTCTAAGACAATGAATTATACGGGGTCAATTTATACGCAGCATAGAGAGTTAGTGTAGCTAGAGCACGCTTAATGTACGAATTAATCTTTTTTATTTTTTTTTTAAAGGGGAAATCACAGGCAGTGGCTGGATTATGTCGAACTCTCACATAAAACCCCTTCGGTGGCCTTCTGCGGTGCGTGACGGGTGACTCCAGGATCTCCTAAGAATGCACCGGTGCCTTTACATTGAGGTACCCGTCCGGTCCCCCGCTTTTGGCATCCACGTACCAATAGGCGACGGCACGGGACCACCCCACGCGGCCATCCCCTCTCCGGACTTTTTGTTAGGGTTGTCCAAGCGCCAAGACAACCTATATCACTCAGTATATCTGGGACAGCGACGATCCCTGCAGGATATCGTCAAGGACACAAAGGGTTTGTTATGGTTCCTCGAGGAGCTGGGGTGGTTGGAGTAGCGCCACCCAAACCACGCACAATAGGCGCATTAGACGTCGAGTTGCGGAATCGCTCCGTATCAGTATCCGTATCGCTACGTCTAAATCAACCCCCAGTATAGTCGCCTCTTACGACAGGTAGGGGCTCCACCGTAGGGCTAATAGACGCTCGGGTCTACAGGACCGAATGTACAAATACCTATCGATGATAAAAAATACCGTTTATCGTTTCTCAATAACTGTGCCGGTACCCATTAACTTTATTGCCCCGTCTGAAATATGCACCCTGGAATGCTATCATTTACACACTAATTAGATCGTTTATTTTCCACCGATATAAAAAGATGTTCTATTCAACTGAGAATATCTAAGTGTATGTTTCATATGCCTTAAGAGCAATTAAATCTTGTAAACTGATCCAGTTTTAGGTCCCACACACACGACTAAATAAAACCTTAAATAAAGTAAGTTACGAGAATAATAAAAAGTGGATCACGCAACGATCAAATCGTTCAAGATGTTATCGTGTCTGTTAATGAAGGCTACTATCTCGAACGCTGTAATTAGGATCTATATTAGCACTAGTTAATCACCTAGCAGGGCAATCTATAATGCAATTACATTAGAAAAATCTCACTTGTAAATACTCGTTTTTTTTGCTACGTCGTCGCCGCGCGGATTCTGCGAAGTGTGTCGAAACGATCCGAGGTGATCCGAACGCATAAGGTGGAGACCTAAGAGTAACTAAATAGAGTGTGAGACGTATTATTATAAGCTTGCTAAAATACACCTGTTATTTACCGTCATAGAATCAACAGAATAAATAATAGTTGAATGTTAGTGTGACTAAGATCCAAAAACTGATATTCTACTGAAAGATTTTGCTGGATGTTTTTAATAATATATAAATCGAACACGTGGCCTATGGACATAACATGACAAGTGCTTACGTTCCTTCTATACTTCTACATGTTCTGAGGCGGGACCGATGTCGTGCGCGGGCGCACCGCGACCCTATAAGGTGCGTGGATGCGGCGTTTTCCGACTCCCGCGCATGCTTCGCGGAAAAATGCGCGGCAGATGTGCCAACGCGCAACGCAATGCTGCCGCCCGACATTCTCTGGACATTTTGAATGTTTAGTTGGACTGCCTGGCTGTATTAGCATGAATACTCGAAGATGTTTAGGATTTTAAAAGACTGGTCAATTAAAAAAGGTATCTGTTGCCAATGGAATTATGACTACTTTTCTTTAGCAACCTTATATGCTTACCATTCTTAATGTTTACTAATTAAACACCTTAGCCTCACATCTAACTTGATATTGCAATTATCTTCCATACAGACGACAAACATTATGAAATATCTAACATAGAGCTGATATTATCCCCAAACCCTTAAAAAGACAAGCCAAAGCTGCAACTATTACTCAGCCAACAAGGTACTAAACAACAATAAACAATATCGTATCAGGTCAAACTAAATAATATTGCCAATTATGCCGCGTAATTTACGACAAGTTGTCCCATTAACAAATAAGACAAGTATCAGGAACAAGGAGTTGCGAAGTGCGGTAATGTTTCAATATTACTTATTATATTTATTTTTTTGCTACAGCCGACACAGCAGCGGCTGCGCCGGCGCAATTCAAAATGTTAGCACCAACTTTGGCCGGACAATATTCAGCTAAACGAGTATGAAAAAAAAACTATCTCAAAAGGTTACCGAGAATCGTTAAGCTGATAAGGCAAGTGGTCTCGCACCGACTTGCCAAAGAAGGGTGGACATTAATATTTTATGAAATGAATATATAGGAAAAAATAGAAGCTCTGAGCACGCCACATAGCTATGCGTTAGATGTGTCAAATTGACGTATACGATGTTCGCTTGGAAGTGACAATTGTATACATTAGTTATCATCGACAAAGGCTACGTATAAATTGTCACCTCGATGTATACCGAAGGTGATATAGGAAGGATGTCGATGTACCGGGGCTAGGAACGCTCAATCACACTAATCCTTTATACTGTCATTCAGAAGAAAGAGAGATAATAATACAATTCACGCCTTTTAATCCCAAAGCGGGGTAGGCAGAGGCACTTGCTAAAGCAAATGCCCACGGTTCACCAAGCGTATTTAACCCAACGTGACAGGGGGTGAGCCCATCGCCGTTATAGGGTTCACACACCTTTGTGGTGTGCGGGTTTCATCACGATGTTGTCCTTCACCGTACGAGCGTTGCGTTGCGTTCATAGACTCTGAAAAAGAGTTCCATTGGTACACGTCCAGTAGCCGGACTCGAACCCGGACCTCCCGGTTACAAATCAAGTATCCGACCATCTGGACCACAGACGCTGTAAAGAGAGATAGGAGTATGATTATCAAGAAATCGCATTGATATAAAGTAGTCACGAACCAAAATATTCTTGTAGCCATATCTACTTAGTCGGTACGTTTTGCATCTATCCTAAAACTCTCGGAATGTGGTTACAAAAGGTGGATCGCAGAGAGCGAAGTAATAGACTGCCATAATTCACTAATAGAGCAGATAGCGAGCTCATTATGCTATTTATCACTGTATAGATGCATTGTGGAAACTTAGAGAGTAACTAGATCTTGGCTATTATAGACACCACTATATCCGAGAGTTTGGGCCTAAGCTGAATGGTTATTATGATTTATTTCTTCCAATGCATAAATAAAGTAAAGGACAAAGTCCGATATTCGGGACCCGTAAGGAATTGTAGTGTATATGTATATATATATGTATTTATTATGTATCTACTTTGTATGACACAATATAGAATACTGAATACCTATCACCAGCAGCATTAATTTCCTTCTTCCAACAATGCTGTCGTACCCTTTTAACCCCTAACCTTGGGCCCTATATCCATAATTTATGTTATATATACCTACTCAAATGAATCACTAAATCAACAATTTCTTCATAATTCATAGAATTGCAGACAGCCGCCGCCGTTTGTAACCCTGTTTTTCATATTTGGCTATTCAACTAAATAAAACGCAATAATACAGAAATTTCTACACATACCTAAGTATGTGTAGAAATTTCTTTAGAGACTTTAGAGCATAAAAATACTTATCACAAAACGTGGATTACCTTCAATGGTCTATAAACTCTCGTGCTTTTATCGTTCTGGCGTTTACTATGTGAAAGAAACAAAGATAGAGAGAAGAGAACAAAAGATAAACCTAAGAAGTGATCGCCATTTAAGGGATGTTTGTGTGGAAATAATATTTCTTAGTTCTAGTTCAACATGTGTGAAACATGGTTCTGTAGACATGGGGGGCCAAGTCTGTTACACTCTCGTAGTTGGATCGTTCTGGCATCGTAGCGGCAAACAATCGGTAATACGGACGACAGTGGCATGAAAGTAACGAAATAAGCTATGCACATCGTTTACCGCTACAACGCCAGAGCGATGCAACTACCAGAGTGTAGTACACATAGGGCCATGGTGTAGTCCACAATGTGCGATGAGTAGCAGAAACAGAACTAAAAGCTTTGTAAAGTGATTAATCTTCCTTTATTATAATTAATTTCTCAAAAAAAAGGAGGAGTTTCTCATTTCGTCTGTATTGTTTTTTACGTTTGTTACCTCAGAACTTTCGCCTGGGTGAACCGATTTGGATGTTTTTTTTTTATTTGAAAGCTGGTGCTTCTTTGGTCCCATATAAATTTGGTTCAGTTCCGACAATGGCATCCATGAGAAAACCACATATACCTATGTCAAATTTTACTAGTTGAAGCCGGTTCTTTTTTCTTTATTTACCTTCAACGTGAACATCATTTTACCTTTAGGTACCTACAAAGTGTGTGACATCAAAACATCTCTTGTCGATCAAGCCTCAACAGCGGAAAAAAGCAATATTTAGGTAAATTATTTCGCAAATACACCGTGTAAATACTCGTTTCGTAATTAGTATAATGTTTATTTTAAATTCTTACTTACATCCTTCTTAGTGACGAAACTGCAAAAGGATATCCCATACAATAACAACGTCACTGATCTTCTCGTTGATGATGTCAATTGCGGATCTTGCGCAGATCCCAACTGTGCAATTCCGGAACTTTTCACGTCCTACTACTAATAAGGTGTACCTCAGTGCAAAAAAAAACGTCACTAGTGAGCATAAATTCCAAGTCACACATAATTCCGTGTACACACAACACGTCATATAAATATTTCACAATTTCAGAGAGCTGGCTGAGTAAAAGAAAGTGTTTATTAAAGACAGTAAAATAGCGAAAAAAAGTCATAGAGTATTATTGTTCTATTTGAGTCTTTGAAACTGGCAGTAAGCGTACTGTGGAAGTGCCCCCGATATATATCAACTCAGCTCTGCTGAGTAGGGTAGAGAAATTTAAATATCTTGGCCACATCGTTACTGCTAGGTTGAGGGACAATGAAGACATTGAACGTGAAAGGAGGGCTATGGCAGTGAGAGCCAATATGATCGCACGCAGGTTTGCTAGGTGTAGTACACATGTTAAACATACGCTTTTTAGAGCATTTTGTACAAGTTTCTACACCAGCAGCTTGTGGTGCAACTACACACAAAAAACGTATTGTAGTCTTAGGGTTCAATACAATAACGCATTCAGGGTGTTGATGGGGCTGCCTCGCTACTGCAGTGCCTCGGGAATGTTCGCTGAGGCGAGAGTGGCGTGTTTCCACAGCACAATGCGCGCGCGATCAGCGTCCCTGGTGCGCCGCGTTCGAGCCAGCTCCAACACCATCCTTATGATGATTGCTGTTAGGCTAGACTGTGCCTACATCGGGCATTGTTGTGATCAACATAGAAGCCAGCAAATTATTTTAGTGTAATACATACATACATACATACACTTCACGCCTGTCTCCCAGAGGGGTAGGCAGAGACTACAGATCTCCATTTGTCACGATTCTGACATACCCCTTTCGCTTCATCTACATTCATACATCTTATCATACACGACCTCCGGTTTCGAGTACTTTTCACGCCACCTTCGGTCAGGACATCACCAATCTGGTCTTTATATGTCCTTCTGGGGCGACCTCTACTCACCCGGCCCATTACATCACCCATATAATTCTCTTTCGTCAATCGACTTTCATCCATTCTCTCCATATGCCCAAACCACCGAAGCATGCCCTTTTCAATCTTGGTCACTACG
>SJJU01015611.1:0-12555 GCA_012932125.1 Conopomorpha cramerella
GCTCAGATACAGGCCACGCTCGATGAGGTATTGCAATCTTTTTATCGACTTCAAAAAAGCAGGTTTCTTACTTCGACCCTATATACATATGATTTTGTCATGTTTGTTGTTGAAGGAATAAGCTGTCTCGTCTTTTGTTTTTATTTAGTTTTATAAGCAAGTAAAATAGTTTTTCTCCAAAAGTTTCATTATCCAACACAATGTGTAGGTCTCCCAAGGCTGTACTACTGTGATAGTGGCACATAGACTGTCCACGGTGCGCCGAGCTGACTCCATCCTCGTGCTGAGCCACGGCGAGATCGTGGAGTCTGGGAGTCATCAACAGCTGATGGATCAGAAGGGACATTACTACGATATGGTCATGATGCAGGCGCCACCTGAGCCCACGGTCAAGGACGACGCTCTTGGTAAATGTCACTTGAATGTTCGCTTATCCAAGAAAGTGGTCTGTAAATTTTTATGTCACTTCCTGTGATGTCACTAAAACATCAATAAGGTTGTCACAAGTAAACATTGAATCTTAATGACTAACAGTGGCGTAAACTGGCTTTTACGACAAGGTAGGCAGTAATCCCCAAGGATTGACACCTATGTATTGTAAATTGTCTTTACAAAATATAGGTAACGTATCTACTCACCCACAAAACACAGGACCTTCGTTAGCCTATGTCGTGAGTACAACAAAAAAGGATCTAGCAATAACTCTATTGTTAGGTCGGGTAATCAAGATACTAAGGTAGGCAGTGTCTTTTCGCCTATACGGTGTGCAAGCCACTGATGACTAATGATATTCTTATGAGCAACTGCCAGCAAGCAGGTGTCCACATTTCACCGAGAGTGATCAGTGGAAGATATACAGCAACTAAGTTACCTGGTCGACATCACTATGAGCTATAAGAGCTCCTTTTGCAGTTGTACCATTACCAATTTTACATTTACAGTAATGTTGATTTCGCAACTATAGTTTCAGAAGAAGAATTGCCACGAGTTCAAGAATCTTTTTTATCTAAGAAGTCCGCTGATGACGAGGAAAAGAACACTGGAGAGGTAAGTCTAGATTAGTTTACTGATAAAGTCGTGTTAGTAATTTATTGCAAATGTTCACTATTTTTCATTTAGTTTTGTCCATTTACAACATAACGAGAAAATTCCGGGGATGTTCAATGCCCCTATTGTGCGTGAATTTGCAGTGTTGCCCCAGTAATATAGTTCGACGTCGGTTTAGATAAAGCTATCTATCTAATGGTGGCCATACATGTTACGAGAAATCGTTACGATTAGACTGTACAATTCTAGGTATCTATCATAAATCGCTAGGTGTATGTTATAAAACTGTGCAGTTTTTTGCTTGTATGTCATGTACGATAAACTGTACCGTTCGAACTGCACAGTCTGATCGTAACGATTTCTCGTAGCATGTATGGCCACCATAAGAAGTCGTTATGTCTTTAAGTCAATGATAATATAAAAGTTTAATAATATGCACTTCACGCCTTTCAATCCCAAAGCGGGGTAGGCAGAGGCACTTGCTAAAGCAAATGCCCACGGTTTACCAAGTGTATTTAACCCAACGTGACAGGGGGTGAACCCATCGCCGTTATAGCGTTCACATCACACACCTCGTGGTGTGCGGGTTTCATCACGATGTTGTCCTTCACCGGGCAAGCATGTGCATTGCGTACATAGGCTCTGAAAAAGAGTCCTATTTGTACACGTCAAGTAGCCGGACTCGAAGCCGCGACCTACCGCTCACCACCACAGTACCACACATACAGACGTTATAATAATATCTGGCTATATTTAACATAATTGGTCCGTGACCTTTGTCTACCCCTTTTGGAAAACGCGTTTAATCTGCGGTGGGTTTTTCAAATTCTATATACGCTATGCAATGATCATATGGTAAAGGAAAACATCGTGATGAAAGCCCGCATGCCACAAGATATGTGAACCCTATAACGGTGATGGACTCATTTCCTACAACGTTGGGTCAAATACGCTTGCAATAAATGTCTCTATGTACGTGGCTCTGGAATCAAAAGACATGGAGCATTCTTTTTTGGCTCCATCTATCTATAGGTACCAACTGTTAACCAATAATATACGTATACCAAGCTAGAACCCGGAAAATTCCCCAATGGCGTTAAATTACACTTCGCGCGATGAATATTGATGTTATCTCACAGTTGGACAACTTTATGGACATAAAGATAAAGTCGATTTCTCTATGGCGAGTGGTGTCGATGAGCCGGCCGGAGTGGAAGTCCATCACTGTCGGATGCTTTGCTTCCTTCTTCGTTGGCTTCGGGCTGCCTCTTATTGGAATTGTCATTGGGAATATTTTGGGGGTGAGTTTATCATGTTCATTTGAACGGAGAAGACAGCTATGTTATTTATTTGCCATTCGTATAAAGGTTAAACATAGGTAGGCCTTAGCTAAAAAAACGGTATTCGAAATTCTTCTTTGTACATTACACATAATGTACTTAACTAAAGGTTCTTTGCGACAATGATCCCTGTGATAGCTAGAGTTCAACGTTTTAGGAAAATGTATACTAGTTGTAGTCCATAGATCAAAGATTGAAAGTTCAACACAGAATATTAGAATATAACTAGAGGTATATACCAACGAATTTATCGCTAATTTACTGCAATAGCGTGAGATCTCAAAATGTGACATTGTTGAAATAACAATCTTATTACTATTACTAAAGATTCTTTTCACAATAACAAAATTTTGTGAAATATCGCGTTGTTGCAGCAAATAAGCGATATATAATATATTTCCAAGTATTTTTAATAGAGATTTCAGTTGATTGTCAAACGTTTTCTACCTTTTATCGAGATATATCGACTAGACAAACGTTCCTGGAACCAGACAAAAGCTTTTAAAACCGAGAATCGGGCGAGTGTAAAGCTTTCCTTGCAGATAGCCCGTAAATTGTGATAGGTCTTTCCAACAAATACCAGTTGTAACACATGTTCCCGCAGAGAATTGGAGACTTTGTGATCTGATTCGCACTTGCTATTCGGAGTATCACCTTTGGACATTAACGGAATCATACATTAGGATATAGTATTTACTGACGTTATATACGGACATATAATATACAACGTGACATTTTCGAGATCTGCGATATTGAAATAATATATGGTGTAAAATAATAGCATTGTTACTTTGTTCCATCGGTTGATACACTTTCTCTGACATTGTAAAGTGCATATTTACTCGTTGTTCATAGTATTTTCAGATCAGACATGCTTTTACTTTCGGGGTTACAAAAATGGCTTCGTCTAATGGTTCGGATGGCCTGGAAAATAAATTTCAGGTGGCGAAACTGTCACGTCGATCATCGAATGCCTATAATAAAGTTGAACAGCACTTTATCGGGTGTGATAACACGTACGACATTTCTACGCTGTGAATTGTGGCCGATTTCTAAACACATTATCAAATATTAGACATAAAAAACGCATGTCCATAATCGCTACAAGTTACCCGTAGCCATTCAATCTTTTATCTTACAGATTTCAATGTAATGACTCCACAGGGTAAGTAGCTCTCTATTTAAACGACGATTTAGGGAATAAATGGTAGTAGCTCTCGAACTTAATTCGGCTGTAGACGGTTAATTTCAAGGGAATGGCCAATAATGAGTTTCATAGAGGTAGTTTAACGAATCTTTTTTCTGATGTAAAATATCATCATCAGCCACATAACGTCCACTGCTGGACGAGGCCTCCCCCAATGAGATCCGTCATTTGGGGTGAAATGCCAGTAATCGCCACGCTTGGCAGGCGGGTTGTGACCGCAGTGGTGTTGTGGTTTAACTCACAGAGAGCGCTGCTGCCCGTTCTCTGGAGAGCTCCCTCGGTCGCCTCTTACGACCCCATGACGGGAAAAGTTGGGCTGGGGTGGTGACACATGTATTCTATTCGCCGTCACCACACGGCTTGTAAAATATCCTTCCAGTCAATGACGACGACCGACCCTGACGTACTGATGGCCGCTGCACACGAGGCGATGGTCATCTTCATAGTCATCGGAGTTGCTGTAGGCGTCTCTACGTTCATTCAGGTAATATTTTTACACGTTCTTTTTCGCACTATACGTATTATTAAAAAAAAAATTGGCGTTAATTATGATAATGTCTACTCGTATTTGAGAAAAACAGGTTTTACGTTTTTAACCCCAAAACTGGGCAGTAGGCATAGGAACTACTGGTAAGCATATTCCCATGATTCTCCAAGCATATTTAAAACAACGTGTTAGAGGGTGCGCTCATCGCTGTTGCAGGGTTCACACAACTTGTGGAATGCGGGTTTCATTATGAACATCGTGATGAAACTTCGTTCTTTACCGCTTTGCTTAGGCTCTGAAAAGAAACATATTGCTACATGCCTAGTACAATCGGTCTCGAACGTATAGCCTCCCGATTGCAAGTTCAATTATCCAACCACTAGGCCACATCCTTTACTCTCAGTAACAGTCTTTTTCTCGTCTATAAAAAATAAGGAGGTATCTACTTATATAAAGATTTATTAACTAGATTCGTCCGTTCGTTCGTATCTCACTTGATAGATCCAAATTGTGAGAGTAAAGGAAACAAAGCCAATCTATACCATTGAAAAAATCAATTAGATTGATTTGAGAATGTTTGAAATTAGTATTATTTTCCATGGTAATAAGGACATATAAAGTGTCACCAGTACCATGAATGGATATAAAGAAACCAGGGAAAATTTTCGCAGTTTTCAAATTATAATAAATAATAAAATATATTTGGACATTTTTTTTACAGCACGGTCACCTGAACCCCAAAAAACTAGATACCCTGTACTAATTAGGTAGGTAGAGACTGATACTTTACATAAATATTTTTAAATACTTAAATAGATAAATAAAACACCCCCAGACCACACAACATTTAATGTCCGTTGTCCGGAATCGAAACCCGCGACCGTTGTCCTAAAGGCAGATGCGAAAAAGCATGAGATACTAGGCATTTGTGTATTGGTCTGGGAAGAGCAAATTCGCTCAACTTAACGTCTAGTGAGCGGGACAGTGAATAGTGTATCCATAGATCACGTTGACAGGACATCAATAATGGCGGCCTTTGTGCTTGCACTTACCTACAAACCCTGTATCTTGTTCACTGACTACCTAACTCTTATGTGTCTGTGTTTGTTCTATTTAGCTGTTTATGTTGTCAGGTGACGCCTGGTTGTCGGGTGTAGCGCGACTTGTAATTGGAAGTAGTGGGTTTCAACAACAAAAAGTTAGGCGTGCCCCTATGTGTACCAATTTCTGGGCGTAATTGATTATATGTTTACAGGGTGTAATCGTGATGTCCACTCGTTATATTACAGAGACCTATTTAATAAATTACGTTAGTACTTTCCCATACTTTTCGATATCAATTTTTTTTATGTATCTGTAAAAGTTGGAATGATCGCATTGATACATTAAATTGATTAAAGAGAAACATCACAAGGAAATCTTTTACATGGCAAGATGTGTGTGAATCGTATCATAAATCAATAGCCTAAGTGATATATATTTCGTCCACTGTTGGACATACGCCTCTCCAGTTGCACGACACTGTGATTTGTTAGAACCTTCTCTCCGGTCTATAAAAAGAAAAAGTTATTTTCGTGGTAATACCACTAAAATTATAAAATTTCATCCAACACACTACAGAAACCTATTGAGAATTGAAACTATTTCTGTTTCTTCAGCACATAGCATTCGGAATAGCGGGCGCGCACCTAACGGAGCGCTTGCGCAAGCGCATGTTCGCGCACCTCCTCGCTCAGGACATGGCATTCTTTGACGACCGGAAGAACTCCACGGGCGCCCTCTGCGTTAAACTCTCTACTGACGCTGCTCTCGTTAAATATGTATGTTAAATACTATCCACATTCTATTTGAAATATACAACATTTGGAAATTGCCGAAATATACTGTTTCTGTTGACCCTATTCAATGCAGGTATCAATGACCCGAAATGAAAAATATTTGGACCTTATACCATGAACCATTGAAAGATATGGCGTTGCGAACCAAGTCTACTCTTGGATACTAAGCGTAGAGGCCGGATGGTGGTCAAACTCTGCCTTGTAATAACTAAAAAGAATTTGCCAACGATGTAAAATATATACATTTATTATAGGCCACGGGCGAACCTCTAGGTGCGATCTTAGTTGGAGTAGGCGCTTTCTTCATCGCGCTGGTGGTGGCGGTGGCGTACGAGTGGCGCGTGGCAGCGACGTACGCGGCATTCGTGCCGCTGATGGCCGTCATCTTCTACTTCCAGGGCCGGATCGCCAGCGCCGAGTCGCTCGGTGTTGCCAGCGTGCTTGAGAGTAGCACTAGGGTAAATATGTGTTGCCTGTTTTAAAATATGTTGCTTGAATAGGGAAGAAAATGCGAAGATGAATGCAAAAGGTGCTTCTTACGCTTGACCCACGTGAACCAATAAGAGTAAGGAATGCAAGTTCATTTGACAAACTGAACTTGTATTACAATCGATTTATTACCAATAGTGGGTTTTTTGGTAAAGCGAATCTTGCGCTATTAGTTCATTAGTGTTCTTTCCCATTTGAGATGTAATACTGTATACAGTATGTAGACGAGAAGTAAGTAAACATTTTTAGATACTAAGTAATCTGGGTATAGTAATTTACAACGTATTTGTTGTAATCGGTATAGATCATACGATCTAATCTTGTATAATTTAGAAAGAATCGAATGAGATCACTTATCGTTTTCACCTATTAAGTAGTTGTAGCTTTCTGCCTGCACATAAAAAGTGAGTATATGAGATTTTCTAACTTTTTTCAAAAACATTAATTAAACTTATACGAGAGTAGATATGTATGTAAATAGTTTAAGATATAAAAAAACAGTTCCATCATTTATTTTGATAATTCTGTCAACGGAATATTGAACAGAATAGCAAAACAAAAACAAACACGGCATAGCTTTACCCTCCTACAGCTTTTTAAATAGTAGATAAGCCTTTGAGTGCTTGCGTAAGTGACATGGTTACAGTACTTGACCACGCACTTATTTGCTCGTTAGTCGCGGCAATCTATAGATTATATTATCTGTAAAATATAGAGGTATTCTGTATCGTGTCGCTATATTCGTTGTAATGGGTTACAATCACGGGTTGATGGTATTATTACGCTTACATAAAAAGATTATGCAGGGTGATCAGGAAATATTTTTTTAAGCCAAAGTCTACTGTTTCGTTCGTCCATTTCTACAGCGTAACATAAGTAGGGTCTTCAGAAAACTATTTCTGCAACGACTACTATGACTGCCAAGTCTTCTAATTAAAAGTATATTTACGAACCATGCTGTTATTTATTTATTTCTACATGCCAAACAAGGGATGGTCTGATGATGATGATGATAAAACAAGCACAGATTTCCTTTCAGGAACAAAGTGTAGGATGCTAAGGAACACTCCTTCCTTAGCATCCTTCCCCAACGTCAATTCTAGGTCCGTATTCTGAAACCCCCACCCAACCCTTCCCTCTTTCTGCTCGAGTAACGTTTCTCTCGCTCTAATCATATTTGCATGAAAGAGACAAACTCACTTGACACTTGAGCCCTGCCCAATATACACAATAAAATATCTAGGAATATTTTCACACACGGTCACCTGACCCCAAAATGGTGTACACTGTACTATGAGTCCATGCCGACCGTCGCCGTATTTCAGAATACAGGCTTAAATAGCCAAGTCCACTAAAACCTAAAATAAAATGTTGAGAAATGCCGTAGGATTGTTTTCCTCTCGTAGCAACCTCCCGGCGGTCTGCTGCAGACTTGACTAATGGGAGCAATTACTGCTAACGTGACTGTTCTGTTTCTTTTGCCTCCACCGCAACGACACTACCTGATACATACTCGTTAGTTGTGAAATAAGACATGTTGTTACGAAGAAACTAATAGAGAAATATGGCATTTCTTCTCTGTGATATGTGTGTGTGTATGTTACTTGTTCACGTAACAACTACTCAACGGATTCAGGTACATTAATATCTGTATACAAAAGATTTGATTTGAAACTTTAACCTAATGACGAAACCTTGAGTGGTTTTATCGTTCTAGAGTCTGAAGCCACAATATTCACTAAACTATAGCTATATAGCGACTTTTCAGCAATATTTCTTTACGATTTTTTTGCATTGTTGAAACAGATTTAGATAAAGTTTCAAATATGAGGATTATAGCTTGAGGGATGGATTTTGTGTAAATTTTGTGATGAGATAATAATAATACTTATTTATTTGTATTTCTGGGTCAGCTCGTATAGATATTTTTTACAGAACCTTTGGTAAGATGATAACAGACTGATAAATATAGAAAAAAATATGAAAACCATGGAAGAGTTAAAAAGTGAGAATACCTCTAGGTACGTAATATTAATTGTTGACCTTTAGTCGGTAGCAGTTTATTGCTGGAACTTACACTGCGAAAGTGCCATATTTGGACCCTAAGGTACATTAGCGCCAAAGTGTTGTTTGTTTATTAATTTGAGATTTTCATAAAAGATCATGAATTGACTGAAAGCCAAATAAATGTTCTTGTATTTATTCCTTAGATAGAATTTGCATTCCAGGAATTGAATTAAAATGCACACAGGTTTTATTTCATATCTTGATATATTTGGGTTGAAAAGGAAGCTTCTGAATGTGCTTACGCTGCTGGCGACTCTCGTAGTGTTTGGTCTAAGCAAATATCGTTTCGACAACATTTAGAGTCAGCAAAAATATTTATTGTATCTTTCAATCCTTTTGAAAATCCATATAGTAGTTGTTTCTTAAGTCACCTTTTAAGAACTGCAAACAGTCAGTTTCAGGAAAACCAACATACAAAACCGAACATATACTATTAAATAGTAAAGTTTTTTTTATACATTATAATGGTAATTATTACGAGCATCACCTTTATAGCACCATCTTGTACACCTTATTTATTTGGCCTTTATAATCAATGCAATGCAGAAACAAAGGCGCCTACCGGTGTCTGTCACTATGTAATGTAGATCTTTAAAACTACGCAACGGCTTTTGATACGGTTTTTTTTAGATAGAGTGATTCTTGAGGAAGGTTTATACGTATTATAAATGTATATAATAGAAGAGAAACATTATTAATAATGAATAATGGCAAAACAACGTTTGCCTGGTCAGCTAGTATTATTATAGATTTCATTTTCTGCAGTGCTGTTATTCCTCAGAAACATGTTCTAATTAACCGCTATTACTTGCAGAAACGTTTAATCCGCTAATGCTGTTATGACTAGTCTACTATCGCTATATTCATTTGTACGTAGTGGTTCATTGTGACATCACTTCGTCAACTTTATGCTGGTGCCACACATTGGCATAGTATTGCATAGATTGGCCTTGGACATACATTAGACATTATAAACCTTTTGAGTTCAGCTTCGAGCTGCTTTCGAAGTTTTGGTCCAATGTGTGGCGCCCACATTATGAATGAATGAATATACACTGTACATTACGAATGTAAAAAAATACAATGAAAACTTGCAAAAGGCGGCCTTATCGCTCATAGCGATTTCTTCCAGGTAACCTAACCTTAAAGATTACAGGAGCTTAACAGATAACTCTATCTGTTAAGCTCCTTTACTCAATGGAGCTGGCAAGTGATGCTATCTGATCGTCGAGTAAGCTGCGTTCAACATCCACACAATATCATCCTTGGTTGCTAGCAGCTGCGACCCGCGCTTGTCATTTACTTAGTAAGACCTGCTTTAGTGTTTCTGCTTACTCCATCTTAGGAATAAAGGAACGATCCAACTATAACTATAATGGTTTAATCTACGCTCTGGTGACCTTAGAAGCTGTGTCACCCCTGAACAGACAACGCGCCAGCGCAGCAATACTTTAGTGTTTCCTACTCGTGTGCTTTCTGCTTTGGGATGAAAGGGCGTTAAGTGTGCAATCACACTCCTATTGCAATAGCAGTATCTACCGTCAGGTGGCAGTAGAAGCAGTATCCAACATCCGCACAGTATCATCCCTGGGCCGTCAACCAGCCGTGCTGGCGGCGTACAGCGCGCAGCTGCGTCCCGCGCTGACGCCGTCGCGCCGCGCCGCCGCGTGCCGGGGACTCGTCATAGGACTGTCGCGCAGCCTCATCACCATAATCCAAGCCATCACCTTCTATCTGGGTTGTGTGCTCATCGCAAGACATGGAGTGCCCTTTGGAAATATTATTGCGTTAGTGGTTTTTTTTTTGAGGTTATTACGAACTGTTACTCCGAAGAATTCACCCCACCGTTAATCCCCAGTAGTTCCCTCGCCAGTTCTTTTCTGAAGGAAAATGTATACACTTTTGTACCAAAAGGAAGTAATAAAGGACAACTGGGAATCAAAAGGGTGGATTTCGGTAAACCCGTGTTCGAAAATGTATCCCATACTAGATAAAATTCTTGCTTAGGAACATTCGGACATGTTTTCTCAGATTTTTTGTAACGTAGTCTAGCGTTACAAAAAAATCTGAGATTTTAATGGCAATTTGCAATACTGTACTTAATGCACATGATGCTACCTTTTACTGGCAAATATTTGAGTTGCTAGACTACTTACTCTAAAATGTCAGAAGTACAGTCCCACTTGCATCTCACGTGTTCCTTCCACTTGTCCAGTGTGGTACAAGCCCTTCAGAACGCAGCGGCACAGTCTATGAACGCGTTCGTGTTCGTCCCGGACATGCAGAAGGGGTGCCACGCGGCCGCCAGGGTCGTCGCGCTACTAGGCACCCTGCCCAAGATACATGACCCTGATGTGCCCGAGAGGGCGGATTTTGTGAGTTTCAAGTAGTTTGATCATAATCATGATGATCGCCAACGTGGTCGTGGTCGCCGAGCGTGGCGATTATGGTATTTCCCGCTAAATGATGAAAATTACTGAGGGAGGCCCTCGTCCAGCAGTGGACGTCATGCAGCTGATGATTAATCATAATCATATATTCGCGCATGTCTACCAGAGTCGTATGTAAAGATTATAGACTTCCCTTGCTACCAAAACTTTTTTTGGTTGACTAAAATTCGCCCGTCGATCTTTAGCTGTCGTTGGTGCTGGGTACCCAGAGTCATTTCTCCCAGGCCCCACCCAACAAGCGCGTGACCCAACATTTTGTGTGCTAGCGATTAGCAAACTCACATTATGGCATTTATATGTATTCGGCAGGTATATCTCGTCTGATTTCCATAACACAAGTGCTTCAGCTACTTAACATGGAATGAAGGCAATGTGTGTGTTGTTGTACAATATTTATGTATTATTATTATTCTAAGATAATAAGCTCTATTTTTACATCGGTATCGCAGAGCAATGTTCCGGTCACCTTGTTTTCCATATTTGTGTACGTATGGAGTGCACTGAAGAGATATCGGAAGTGAGCACACACACATGAGCCAGCCGCGATCGCAATCTACGCGTCGTCGTGAAAATCTCTGAGCGAAGGAAGAATACCAGAAAACTTTCTCTGAGCGAAGGCAGAATACCAGTTCATGTCACGGGCAACTGTGACATCATGCTGAGCCGGAGGCTCATTTTTCGCTGGACAAATGCAGCATACATTCTTTGATGTCATGCTACAATTTATGTTTTTTAATGTAAAAATGTATTCTTATTACTATTATTTTTTTGTTTTTGTTATCTTATTTTGTGTGTGTTGTATTTGTTTATCGAAAATAAAGTTATGTCTATGTCTAAAATCCGCCCCGTGACTAAATCTAGAATTTCCCCTAGCATTGCACAGGCGACGCGACAATATCTGAAGTGTGGATGCGCTACCCGAGTCGGCCGTCAGTGAACGTGTTGCGTGGGCTGAGCCTGCGCGTGGAGGCGGGCCGCACCTACGCGCTCGTCGGCGCCAGCGGCTGCGGCAAGACCACCGTCGTGCAGCTGCTGGAGAGGTACTACGATCCTGATGTGGGAGACGTGGTGAGTGTTTTCAAATAAGGACAAAACCGGTGAAGTTAGTAGGTACAATAAGAAAACGCCCGGCTACCTTTTGTTTCGTATCCATTCGTTAATAATAATTATAATGTCCATCACTGATCGCGGTTTTTTGCCGTGACTTAGTTAATCTTACAACTACTTACACCAGTAAAAAAAAATCATAATTAACATCATCAAATCTTTTTAATTTTTTTAAATTATAAGTACGGTACCAGCGCTTTTCTATTTTAATAGTAGTTTTCAATCATATTTTTTACTTTGAATATCGGCTTATCCTAAAAGAGCCTAAGTTACATACGACGTCATTTATTGCTTGGTGCCAAAGAATTAATGCCTAACCTAATGCAATGAATAAAAACTATTACTGTTACTGCGTGGTAATGTCAAATGTTTGTTGTTATGTCTTAAGGCCGCTCCATTTGAATGATTGCTTATTGAACTACTATTTAAGAAAATATACCCAAACATTGATCAACAAATCAGTTACGCCATCACACATATTTCATATCTTCTTAATTTTCTCCGAATTCACGAATGGAGAAAA
>SJJU01015614.1:0-10048 GCA_012932125.1 Conopomorpha cramerella
GAAAAATTTTACAATTCAGGTTAGATTAGGTGAAGTTGCATTAGATTTTTAATTTTACGCTAGTTTAATTTATGTTCGAACATCGTAAAGACTTAGATTACGTTAGGTTTAACCGATCAATAATTGTTTATTGCATATTTTGTAACATTTCATGATGAAAGAATGCAGTAAGATGTGACATTAAAATTGGGATATATAACATCGTCATCTCAGCCCATACTTGGACATCCACTGCTGGACAAAGCCCTTTGCCTGCAATATAACTGTTTGTATAATTTTCTTGACTATATAATAATATTATGTACATTATCAATATACAGGACACTCCCCCCGCGGTAGTGGTGAAGGGCGCTTACTCCTACGTGGATGCTGACAACAACAAGTACGATGTCACCTATGAAGCTGATGAGAATGGATTTAAAGCCTACGTGAGTACCTAATATACATTAACAACATATTTTTTTAAGAACGAACAATAAAGCGACTTTACCTTTCAGACTCAAGTATATGGTTTTGTCAGGCATAATACTGTCAGAACTCGATCAGATTTATCAAAATCAATTTTTAATGTGACTTTTTAAACTAAAAAGAAAAATACAGCCGAAATGAGAAATTTCTCCTATTTTAAATCGGTTTAAAAGCTGAAAATTTGGTATAAAACAGCCATATTTGTACCAAAGTAAAAGTTGAAATCCGAAATTTCTATTCACCCCTCCAGGGACTACGTACGTGGGCTTGTCTATTTAATGTATGTACAAGTCGCGGCTGCTTTTATATCCATTCTAGGATCTTCAAGACCCTGAACAGTGTCCTTTCTCTTTCTTGAAGAGACGTCGTCGCTTCCATAAATGATTAATCAGATGTTCTCAGAATTAGTAGTCAAGCATATCCTTCTCTGAAACCCATAAATAGAGGTATGCGAGTTTGGTTTCAGATGACTACCTAAAAAGTTTCGGTATATTTTGTGATAATCTCTATCAGTTACGTACTCATCAACGGACATAGATTTTTTTCCATACACGATTTTTCTTACATTTGCTGTCGTATTTCTTCTTCGACCATCTACGATGTCATTGACATGTCAAAAGTCATAAGTTGTTCAATGAAATAAATCTCTTACAACCGTTGTTTAGTAATTCTCTTCACATGACCTAAATAGCAATCTATCCCCTTCTCATTGTCCATAATCTGAAGTAGTTGCAAATGTTTAAGTTTGAACTTTGTATGTAGTTTTAGTAACAAGATCGGTTCGGGGTAACCCCAAATAAGAGTGAATTTGCGCAAGATGAATTAGATGGGTTTGGTTTACTAGTGGACAGAGCACGTCGAGAGGAAACTTAGATAATTGAATAAACCCATGTAAGCGACTTCAGAAAAGGATATATCACTGTATTCGACCGTATGTTTTTTTTTATTTTAGTTCTTAGATAACTTCGTCATTTATGGACCGATTTGGATGATTTTTTTTTTGTTGGAATGAAGATATTTACAAAGTAATAAGGGAATCAGGGATCGAGGATGACAGACCAGATAAATCGAACGGAATTTTGAACATCGTAGGGACGTCTAGTAGATGCTGTCTTCTTTCAAGATATTGCTTAAAATGTCAAAATGGGATACAAGTCACTTTACTACTAGTCCCTTAAACATTCTGGACATTGACGACTGGAATTTGTACTCGCTGCCCATGTGTTTATCGTCACTTTCTGAATTTCAGAAAATTAACAATAATTTACTATAGTTAATGACGAAATATAGAACGAACTAACCTAGAACTTGTTAAACATATTATGACATGTGTATAATTTCAGGGAGAGCATCTGCCCACCCCACCGCCCGTCCCAGTCTACATCGAGAAGTCACTGCAGTACATCAAGGAGCATCCCTACACCGAGAAGAACTAAATAGTTTAATAAATCGATAATCATAAAAGGTTGAATGTGATGTTGAAGAAAACAAATGAATTATTATTTTACTTTCGTATGTTTTCTTTCTTACCCTATTTGCACAATATTGAAGATCAGCATTATCATCAGCCACATGACGTCCACTGCCCAACGATGACCTCCCCCAATGATTTCCATGATCATCATGATCATGCATTGCCGGGTTGGCGATTGCTGTGGTGTTGTGGTATAACCCACAGAGAGCGTTGCTGCCAGTCCCTGAGAGAGCTCTCTCGATGGCATCATGCTATCATCTCGCCGGGAAAAGTTGGGCTGGGGGCATATATTCTATACGCCGTCACCACATGGCTAAGTGTAACTGAACAGGGTAAGGGAAATCGGTTAATGTGGCCCAGATTAACAGTGAAGTGTGAAAAAAGATATGGCAAAAACAATTGATCAGCATTGATCGCAACAATGCTCTGGGTTCTGAAGATCCATAACACAGAAAAAAAGACAAAAATAATATAACTATAAGAAAGTTTGCTACTCCAATACGATCGTCTATTATTTTCATATCGAAGAGTATTAAAATAACCTTTTACACCCACATTCGGAACTCTGATATGCTGAATAAAGATGCCTCTTCATAATTTGCTAAGAAACCTTCTCAGTGCCTAGTTCCACTTGACCAAGCATTGTAAGTAGATTATACTGAAGCACAGTTCTTGTGAAGATGGCCGTAGCTCAAGTGGGCAAGACAAGAGCCGTGTGATGTGGCAAACTAAGGAACTCCATTTGCAACATAGTAGAAACAAATATATATATATAAATAGTTACACATTATGCATTGTGTAACTGACACACTGTTTTGTCTTCTGTTTGCATCAGTGAAGCAACTAATTTCTTAACCAATATAATTTAAAACTTGTCATATACACACATCAAAAGTGTCTAGGGATCAAGTACATTTTAGAAGATTGCAATCAAGAATATATTTTTACAAAAACTGAATTCATTCATAATTTATTCAAAATGTGGTGATAAGTCATTGATACAGGCATGGGGAATTAGGTAGGAGACCAATCCAGAAGATAAGATTTGATTTAAATAAATTAGATTTGTTTTTAGACCTAAAAATGTTCTTAGCAACAGTTTATTTTTCCTAATGGGCGTACAAATAATTGATTTGGCCACGTGGTTTATTTTTAATAAAATTTTAATTTTTTAATTATGATTCTACCACTGTTTCGGATTTAGGTGCGTATCCTAAGGGAGAAGAAGATTTTAGAGAAGCAACATGTAAGTGAAGGCCCATATCGGCATTCCGACCAAGGTATGTATGTATGTGTGAAAGGAAAACCTCGGGGAAATGTTCTCACATTGTACATATTTCTTACTTAAGTAGCTGGACTATTTGTTTTCTTTCAAGTGTTTGATATTTGCAGGAAGTTGGTGATGGTCCCTTAGAGCCCTTTGCGCAGTATACTGGAATAAATAAATATTATTTTTATTTCTCAGATCAACAAAGTATTTAGCGAATGAATCCGTGCAACTTCAGTTAGTGTTGGTATAAAATGTAAACGAGCTATTTTATGACTATAGCTAAAGGCTATTGTCGATAAACAGATTTAACGCTTTATTAAAATAGTTATTGTGGAATGTAGCTATGTATTCTCAAGCGTAACGTGCAGATATCGCCCGTATTGTCTATGAAATAGAGGTTATACTCTTCAACATCGCCATGTCCGCCCAGTAACGTCCACTTCACTGGATATAGGCATCCCCAAATGCACGCCACAACGATCGAACTTAAATGGCATGAATCATGTCAATTCTGAAATACGATTAATATCTTAATATATGTATAAAAATCCAGTGTCGTGATGTTTGCTCCCTATGAACTCTTCACCAAGGCAACCTATATTCACAAAAGTTGGCATTTATATGTAATTTCGTCCAATTTGAGATATAGGATAATTTATATTTCGTGACATCCACTGCTGGGCACAGGCCACCCTGGAGGTGAGAGACAGCGGCAGGATCGTTATCCTGTCTGTCGAGTCCACTAGTATTAATATACAAATCCAGAGAGCGGGCAGCAGCGCTCTCTGTGAGCTAAACCACAACACCACTGCAATCGCCAACCCGCCTGGATGGCGATTATTGGAATTTCCCCCCAAATGACGGGAATTATTGGGGGTGGCCCTCGTCCAGCAGTGGACATAATGTAGCTGATGATGTAAAGATCATTTTTATTTTAGGTATTTTTAATCATCACCATCATCATCCTATTCTTTGGCCATTTACAGTTTACTATCATTTATCATGGTTTATACTAATTTTGCCTTTTACTCGCCAAAAAGTAAGTCACAACAAGTCACACACGTTTTTCTTATTTTCCCAAAGCTGTTGGTCCCAAAAGTCCTTCGAGAACGAGAAGATTCATCTCCTAACCGGAGCATAATGAAATCAAAGTGGCAAAGTAATTTATTACAATAACGCGGCAGGTGTCGGGAAAAACAGTTCTGGATTAAATCGAAACAAGCCGAGGCGTTGCGGCGGGCTCGCAATCTGCTGACTGCAGCGGAACTGTTAAGGGGAAGGCCGTTTAATACATATTCCTTTCCTCTCCAACAATTTGTCCCAACCGTTGAGAAATATGTCGATATAGGGACTTGGTTCTTTAGTTGCAGTCGAAAGAACTTTGAATGTTTGCGCGAGTTGGTTAATCGTTGACACACATAATGAAGAAACACGACAGGACGTCTTTGTAATGAAGTTGTCAACGCTCTGGAAGAGGGATGATAATAATAAAGGTATGGACGATTTAGAGGAAAACAAGAAAATTGCCTTCGAGAAGAGGCTAGCACATCTAGACGTTCTCCTGATAATTGCCCGGGACGCAGGTAGGGCTCGAGTGTTGACATGTTATTTGTTGGGTAAAAGTATTATCCACACCTACAAAATTTTACAAAACGGCAGTTTTATTTTCGTTATATCTCGATTTAATCCCACGAATAAATCCTTGACATCGACTCTTTTATTTTACATGCGTGCGAACCCGATGAACTGGTTCAGTAGGACTAAAACAGTGAGAAATTTAGTAGTTTTAATTATGTAAGACCCAATCACAACGTAGCACATGATCTTTGACCGTGGACGCTGTCGAAATTGCATGGATGGACATGAAACGAGTGGTCGTTTTAATATTGTTCTAACCACTATTCACCATTGTATAGTCCGGGGCCAGAACCCCGTCTTTTGTCTCAGGTTTCACTATTGAGCGGTAGTTTCTGAGTTTGGAAATGCTGATTAGATTCTTGACCCAAAATTCATTGTGTAATCTTCTCCTTAGAGTTATTTCCGATGGTACTGGTCACTTTGATGAGTAGTTCTGGGGTCTACTGCTATATTTTATACACGAAGCAATTATCAAGGAAATCATAAAGAAATCTCTTCGTTAGGTGATATTATATTGCATTCAAACACCGTACGAAAAATCATTCTATGAACGTTTTATACAAGGTAACGTAATACGCGTATTACTTACAACTGTATATTTAAAACAGCACATAATAGATTTGACATAATTACAATGATTTTCATGGAAATCCGCACTGACGTTGATCTTTGATTATCCGATACATACAAACGAATAGCAACGTATAAAACATTGCACAGAAAACGTTAAAAAACATTGTAAATGTTACAATTATAGCCGGTTCAAAAGTAAAAAAAATACATTGTAGAAGAAATTCTTTGTACAATATAAGAGTTATTGCTTCCCTTTAAGTCCAGTGACGAGTCGGGGCGGCCAAAATTAATCACACTTAGTTGAAATAGTTGTACTGCACTATTGTACCGTATTGCTTAGTTACGACCGACCGGAATAAGTTGAACCATTGTACTGTGAAATCCACGTCATGGACAAGTTCACACAAAATTGGCCCTCCTATGGTCTCAGATTGTCTGTTAGGTCGACGACGTCTTCCACACACTATGTACGTTGACATTTAAATTGAATTAAGCAAATTAGTATCAACTTTATGTAAATGAAAGAACCAATCATGGATAGAGATTCACAAAACATCGCCAAACCTCGAAACCGGACCATAAGATGGATTTTTTTTCAAATGCATGAGAATGGTTATCAATGACTGATACTAATTGAATAATAACACGTGAAATGTTTCAATTACCTATTAAATTAATTCATCATCATCATCAGCCACATAGCGTCTACTGCTGGACGAGGGCCTCCCCCAACGATTTCCAAGATCACTTGTGGCCAAATGCCAATAGTTGCCGCACTTGACAGGCGGGTTAGCGATCGCAGTGGTGTTGTAGTTTAACTCACAGAGAGCGCTGCTGCCCTCTGGAAAGTTCCCTCGGTCGGCTCTTACGACTCCCAAGGCGGAAAAAGTTGGGCTGGGATGGTGACACATGTACTCTGGCATGTCGTAGGAACTGAGTATGGGAACTGGAGATTTTGGTTTATTCAGGCTATAAGCTATAACATTTTGAACTTATTATTTTGCTAAATGTGGCTTGTGATCCTAAAGGTTCTACCCACCCCTTTTGAGGATTAAGGATGTAAGGGTATGTGTAGGTAAATCGGTTTGTTGAGTCACCGATTTCAAGGTATTCATTTCAGGAGCCTTCTGATGCCTAGAGAAATTCACATTTGATTTGACGAAATTCGTGACACTTTGTAACCGGATTTCGGATAGAAGGTGGAAGACCAGAATGCTTCTAGACCTAAAAACAAAAGAACAGTCATGCAAAACCCGTTTTACCAAAAAAATTCATTATTTTAAGAAAACATAACCTAGGTTATAGTTATAATCTAGAAGGCATGCCTACAAAGTTTCACGTGACAAGCGAATTCCCACGGTTCAGCCAGCAAACTCAAGGTGACAGGGTTGGCCTATCGCCTTTATTTATAGGGTCCATGGTCACCTTGTGGTAGGTATGATTTCATTATGTGTAAGAGCGTTGGTACATAGGCTCTGAAAAAGAGTTCCATGCGACCATTTAGTACAGTTAAATTCGAACCCACGACCTTACGTCTGCAAGTCCAAGTAGACCACTACGCCACAGACAGACTCTTAAAATTAACTTTTGATTTTGTTACTAAAAATGACTAAAAGTTTATTTTCTACCTACGATACTAAATAATGTTAGCATGTTTTAAGTTATTTGATATGCTAATGACTCTATTGAATTGAAGATACAGGTTTTCTCATAATATTCTATCAAAATATGCAAAATCCTGGCAAATATCATGCAAAAATATGCGATACGTTTATCTAAAACAAAATAGGTATGAGTAATGTTGTTATTGTAAGACTTTGACGCCAAAATGTGGTGATATTTACTATCGGGCGCGTGGAGGTTGCCTGCGATATTTGTCTCTGTTTTAAACAGACTTTGAAAAATACGTATTGGAATAGGCTCAGAGTTTCATTAAGTAAGAGAAATAGATTCAATATTAGGCGTCTGTGGTCCAGTTGTTAAACGTCTGTGGTCCAGTTGGTAAGCGTCTGTGGTCCGGTTGGTCGGATACTTGACTTGCAACTGGGAGGTCGCGGGTTCGAGTCCGGCTACTGGAGGTATACCAATGGAACTCTTTTCCAGAGCCTATGTACACAACGCAACGCTCGTCCGGTGAAGGACAACACCGTGATGAAACCCGCACACCACAAGGTGTTTGTGTGAACCCTATAACGGCGATGGGCTCACTCCCTGTCAATTTTAACTGAACATAAATTGTCCATAGAAGGATCACGAAAAGAATAGAAAGACTGTTCTGTTTTATATATTGATATGTGACATTTCTACACTCGGCAATCAGAGTGTAGGATGCCCTGAGGCAAGGTGCACTGATGATATGCGCAAGATAGCTGGCAGAAGCTGGATGCGAGAACCCGTAAACAGATGTGGAACACAGTGGCGTGCAATTGGACAGGCCTACGTCCAGCAGTGGAAAAGTGTAGGCTGATTATGATGATGTGACATTTACTGACTTTGATTTTGACCGTATTACCAATAAAAGGAGGTTCACAATTTTCGTGTATGTTGGTTTAATTTGACTTTTATTTGGTAAGTTATTCTAGGGTGATCCCATAATCATTTTAACACTCCGACAACAATGAAAAAGGTATTCATCAAAATTCCGATTTTTAATTCGGTGTTATTATTTTTTATAATGATTCATAGAGAATATTCGTTTCCAACAACATACAGGGGATCCCTATCTAGTTTTAAGCCAATAAAATTGTATTCTTCGGTAGCCCCTAAGGTCCCCTATAACTTAGTGTTCATAGGCTCATAAACCCTCCACATCTTTGCATTTGTTACTAGTTCACTTTAAAGGAACATAGAAGTACCTGCTCTACACATACTATATAATTGAAGGTTCTACCTTCAACGGCAGCAGTGGTGCCTGAAAATCATGTTATCCCGCTCTAATCAGTCTCGTAAGGATAAAAAAATGTAATAATCTATAAAAAATAAGGCTTAAACTGTTTCAGGTTTAACCAGTTTACTCTGTCCTTTCATGAAAGTCTGTCTAGTTCGGTTTCCATGAAAAAGCAATAAATAGACACATTTCACCGAATATTATCACAAACTTACCTGCTTTCTAGTTAGTGGGATGCCTTTGTGCGATTCCCGTGATCGTTTTATAATTATTACTAGTCGAAGCTTTGTCAAATGAGACCATCCTCGTTATAATTTACGGGAATTGCTCTAAAAGTATGTCATTAACTAGAAAGTGTCAGTAGTTTACTTTAATCTGATAAATAAGATCTGTATTACCTATTGTTTTATTATTATTACCATCCTGCTGGATCCTAATGCAGAGATATAGATATACAGATACTTTTCCACTCTTAAGAGTGGAAAAATCGATTCTGTTGTGATGTTCACTAATTTTTGTTCTGGCGGCCGAACTCGTCGCGCCATCTCTTCCGAGGGTGGCCCCTTTGTCTCTTGCCGTTTATTGGAAGCCAGGCCATCACGTTTTTTGTCCAAAGATCCAGTGACATACAAGCAACGTGGCCAGCTTATCTATAATAAAAATAATAACTTCCATCCTCTTCATCCCAAAGCTGAGTAGACAGGGGCATTCGGAAAGCCAATGCCCCTGACAGGGTCTAAGTTCCATTGTTACATCTTCAGTCTTCTCAGTCTTGAGGAGCTGAGGGGTGCGTAGACGCGCTGCCGTCTCTCATGTCAGAGATGATCCGTGAGGGCCTGGGGCCGCCCTTGGATGTAGTGGTTAAGGTCGTTCCGGAGGCTCCGGCAATAACGCGCGAGTGGTCACCGTGAGGTTTTAGTGGGTGCAAGTCCCACATAACCCCGCCGTTGACCCAGCGTTGGGTATCCATAACGGATTTCCCCATGATAAAAAAAACATCTTGAATACGCAACCTCACGATTGCAAGTCAAGTATCCGACCACTGGAACACACAGATGCACAATCTTTTATTTATATATACAAGATTCGATTGTATTATAGTTATATTAATTCCACCACACTTGTACACACACAGTTACAGTAACTTTGTACTTTGTTTTTATTAGAACACATAATCAGACCAACAAGTGCCTATTGTCAACATTTGACTTGAAGATACACAGACCTTACTGCTGTCGTAAAACTGCCATTCCTATTAATCTTTTCATAATCGTAATAAGTGGACAGGGCAGCAGCAATACCGAAACAATCAGTTATAAATCTCAAAAGTTCCTTCTTTCATTTATCCCCTGTAAAGTTTTCAAGTTAAAGAAACACAGGGAACAATATTTTATTGTCTCGAGTGGAAATATCTTCAAACCTCGGCTCTCGCTTTGATACGAAAAAATCACGTTTGAGGTAACGAAACCGGTATCGGGTGAACTCTGTGTTGTATGCAATACAGTATAACTTCATATCCAAGTATTTTAGACGATGTGACAGTGGGCAAACCGTTTGCGGTCGGGAATTGCAGTCAAAGTTTGTAAAAGTTCCAACGTGACCACCGCACAGTTTGACAAATAACGGCGAAATCGGAGTGGAAATATTGCTAAAGCGGTTTGCCGCAAATGGGAGATTAATGAACAGATCCCGGTCAAGTTGAAGGTAGAAAAAAGAATAACGGCCGAATTGGCTAAGA
>SJJU01015615.1:0-18051 GCA_012932125.1 Conopomorpha cramerella
AGGACAACATCGTGATGAAACACGCACACCACAAGGTGTGTGAACCCTATAACGGCGATGGGCTCACCCCTGTCACGTTGGGTTAAATACGCTCGGTGAACCGTGGGTACTTGCTTTAGCAAGTGCCTCTGCCTACCCCTCTTTGGGATTAAAGGCGTGAAGTGTATATATTTATTTTTATTTATTTTTTACTATATTTTTTTTAAATGAATTGTACCTAACAAATTATTATGTACCTAAACAAAAGAAAGGGAGCCTACTAACGTACCGTAGGTACTTACTTAATAATCAGGGTATAACTTCCACTCATACGTTATCATCAAAAGGTAGAGTACGTCATACCTAAATTCAAATTCAAATAATTTTATTGCCTTCATGTGTGTACAATAGGTGTTAGTTTTATGGTGTAGTCTCAACATGAAACCCTGCTAGGGCACTGCAACATTAGACTAAAATAAACTAAAACTAGAGGTTGGGACTTATACATTAAGAAGAGCTTAAAGAGTAACAATAAAATAAAGTATTTTTTTTAAGCTCTGAATTTGTAACAATATAAGTATCGTACAGCTAAAGTGGAAACTAAACATTAAAAACTCTTGTAAATTATAAAAACTATTTTGTATAAGGTACATTTTAAGGACTTTTTTAAACTTACTTAATTCTAATACATTTTTTTTATTTATTTATTTGCATCTTACAATAATGGACATTACTAAAAGACACACACAATGAAAGAACACATTAATAAAAGAAAGGTACATGACGACATTGTGGACCCTGGCGGGCACACCTAAACTAAAAATGCTTTTCTTGTCAATCTTTCAAGAGAACTCCCCTTTTTTATTAACATTAATGCCCGTCTGAAAGCTAAACACGCTTAACATTTAACCGTTTCTTTTTTTCAGTATGTGGAGTGTGACGGGAGCGCAGTGGCATGGCGGCGGTGTCGGCGGGCGAACGCGGCGCGCGCGCCCTCTCGCGGCCTGGCCCGCGCCCCGACCACCCCGCGCCCCCACTCGCCGGCGCCCGCGACCCGCGCCGCTCACACCTCACCACCGCCTAAACGCACATATTAAACTAACTAAAGTGATGATACAAAGTGATAGTGAAGTGATACGAACACATAGTGTTAGTGAGTGATAGTACATAAAGGAATTATTCTATTGGATTGCAATCATGGGTATACAAGTTGAGAACTCAGTGAGCTACAATACTAGTGCTTGTAAGTATTTTAGACGCAGTTGTTTCGAGCCACTTCTTTTTAAGTCATGTACTTAAAATGAGGTGGCTTAGGTGGCTTAACTTAAAAAACTTACAAATGATAAAGTCCTACACACGTTCTCTTTGGTGCACCATATTATCTCTTTCTTGTTAATAACGATGTGGTCGCGTTTTTCAATTCCAGGTATAAGAATAGTATAGGTAAGAGATAGATACGGAAGTAATTTTGCAATAGCTGACCGCGCAAATGTTGTTGTGCCCTAGAGGTAGATAGTCTAAAGGTGCAGATAGACTCGCATTCACTTGTAAAGAGCATTTTTAACATGAAACATCATAGTAACATTCGTCATCTTAAGAAAAGTACTTAATGATCCAGTCAGAGTCCATGCCGTCGCCCATCCTACATCCCGGATATGCCTTATTTTTACGCTGTGTACCTATGAGAAGAAACACGGCTGGTATTACATTGCAATTTGAGATATTAATGTTAGGTTACTTATCTATGCCTAATTTCGCAAAAATACTCAAAATGCATTTTCGTGCATTATGTGCAAACATGCAGGCACATGAGGAAAAATGCAATGCAAGAACACAGACACTCCGAGCAAAACAAAAATGCGACGCGTGTATCACCTCTACACGAGGCATCCTCACGTTTGTCAACATAGCATCATCATCATCCGCCACATCATATAAGTATTTTTAATTGTGATTTGGATAAGGATTAATAGAATATGCGGTGGTCTTACTTACTACATACCTACCTACTTTCATGATTGTTACCCAGACATGCTTTCGTAGTCTTTTCGGGAACTCTAGGCATCTATCTATCTTTGTTATTGTAGAACATGCAAGATAATCAAATAATTTGAGGAGATAACTGTAGAATAAAACCTGCACGAGAATGGGGGGTGTACATTTAATTTTGGGTGTTCCTAATTTGTGGGGTATCGTTAGACGTATCTACGTACCTACTTTGAAAAGTATTGAGCGTTACTTAATATGGTCCTCATGTAAATCAAATTTTGTGTATTTAAAACAAAAAACTGTCACAACTCTTATATACCTAAATGTTTTTAAACACTTACCCTCTTATTCATAAACTTAAAACAGCTCTAGTGAACTAACTGTTAATAAAGATTTCATAACCTGGTCAAATGTACGCCAAATATGGACAAACCAATGTAAGTTGATATACGTCAACTTAACGACGGTTATTATTTATTAATCTTATGAAGAAGCCATTCTGTAGCCCTACAGTACGTATTTATTTTTCGTCTAATTCCGATTATTTAATAAACCTAAAAAAACATAATATGATCAAATCATAGAGTAATATGACTGAAAGCAAGTATTAGTGCGGAACCCTGCCATACGGCTCATCAGGCTTATGACCAGTTTCATTGTTCTACTCATCGAAGCAACATATTTTCCGACGTATCCAATGTTCCCAATTCTATAATTTGATAATCGAACTTTACAAACGTCATGACTACATTATCTACTGCTTATCTAATCTAAAGTTAAAAAAATAAATAAACCAAACCAAGCTCTCGTATGTATCTATGTATAAGCAGACCGTTGCCGGAGTCTGTGTTTCCTGCGCACTACAGTCTGAAGGTCTTTAAGTTACAGGTAAATAGGTACCTGCCTAATGAACAAGTGTACTCCATCGTAGAAAACATCGCTACTTAACACCAGGCAGGATTTGGTCAAACGCTTGTTCATTGTGTTTAAAAAACAGAAACTGTTGACATTAACGATTTCTTAATCCAAGTAATGTGGTTTTGGAATATATAGGTATAGGCTCAAACCAAACACAACTAGACTTGCAAGGTACCTCTTTCTCAAGGTTCTCGTTTCAACCGAAATGTTGTAAATTAGTTTCAAGGAATTCAACCATGATTATACTATTTAGACTCATTTTATCCTAAACGTCCAAAACTGACGTCTCAAGTCTATTGGTGTTTGGTTTAAGTACCTATAGGTACATATACAGGGTGGACACGATAAGTAATCTCACTCAATTATTAACTATCCGAGAGATATAGAAAAAATAGTTGCTGATCCGGAATACTCTGGATCTACTCGTATAAAAAAATTAAAACTAAAAATCCTTTTTAAAACAAACTGTTATTTAAATTAGTGCAAAAGAATAAAATAAACTTCAAATTTAAAAGTTTTACCGTCAAGTTATAACGTCATTACACAATTTATAAAAGCTTGTTGCGAGATTTAAGTAGGCACTTGTATATACTTAGTTCGTATCGATCGTATAGTTGTTTCTACCAAACTGCAATGTCTCCCCGGTTTCGGTGGAACATGTTAAGTGAAAAAGGCCTTGGTTTTATTAAAAATTTAGATTTTCGAGTTACCTTTTTTCGAAAGATTTTGGTTTTATTCAAATTTTGTTTAGTAATCCTTTATTTAATACCAATTTTGTGGGGGTAGGTACATTAAAAATGGTACATTGCCATGATGGATTGACGTCACATAGTTAATCATGCACAGTCATTCGAACTAGACGTGTATACAAAATTTATGCTAAATCGTCGAGTATATCTTCTTCAAAATAAGTCCGCCATATTAGTTTTTGAGAGACTCCACTTTATTTTTTTAGTTAAACTTAACAAGCCCTTTCATTTGATACCCTTAATGTAGGGGTGCATTTTGTAATAGCCGCCATATTGGATTTTAAAAAACGTCACGTAGTGTATCATGCATCCAAACCGAAGGTTTGCTCAATCGGCTCAATCGGTTGAGTACATCTGCTTCAAAATTTAGTTGCAAGATTTGCACCGAACACACATACATACATACATTGCAGGTTAAATAAAAGCTTTTAAAAACGAATAATGATTCCAGCTTCCATATATTAGTACCACATGGCACTAATTTCTCCATAATATCATCAATCAAGTAAAGGATAAAACAAGTGTTTCAGATTTTTTTTAACAGTTTATTATTTACCTACATTTTTTAATATTGTTCGAAGTGACGTCTTTCATTTGATTTGAAGCATTATCTCGCTATTGACACCATTAGACCGAATTCCTGAAGCACTTTTAAGATCAGTAATCAGTTTTTCAATATTTTGTTTTGTTACAAGTTTGGAAATATGTAATCGATTGAGATCACTTATCGTGTGTCTACCCTGTAGACGTCTATTATAAACAACTATTAATGCGTAATACCAGTTATTCACCCAAACCTTAACACCGACACTCGAGTCTTTTGTTTCTCAAAAGAATGTAAATCTCTCGACTAGCTTTTATAACATCTATATTGTCTAATCACGTTATAAGTTGATACTAAAAAAGTTTAGTTAGTTTCTTCATTTTAAAGAATATAAGTAAACTAGCGGACGCCCTGCGATTTCATTCGCATAGTTTAGTACCTGCATCCTGTATTTCAAGCATCTAACTAAAGCGGTTTATCATACAAAAGTTTTTTCCCGATAACTCCCTTTCCCATGGGAATTTTCCAATAGCCTGTTGCACCTTAGCTTTAAATGTACTAAGGTACCTGCATCCTAAATTTCAAGCGTCTACCTTGAGCGGTTTAGATTTTTCATACAAACGTTTTATCCCGTTAATTCCAGTTCCCGTGGTAATTTCGGGAATCCCTTCCTTAGTGCACCCCTATGGTACCTAAGCTACGTCCGTTCCAAATTTCAAGTCCCTACGTTTAGCCGTTTGGGCTGTGCGTTGATATGTCAGTCAGTCAGTCATTCAGTCAGCTTTTCCTTTTATATATTTAGATAACATATAATTTTTACAGGTTTCTAAAGGATTTTTTATTTTATTTTTTAAATAAATTTTGCCTCCACCAAAGCTACGCAACGGATGTTGATACTTTTCTTTAATAGTTGAAGTGATTTTATATGTATAATACATACAATATAGACATAGCATATCCGGGAAACATTCTTAATAATTTGTATTGGCAAAACAACATTTGGCGGGTCAGCTAGTTATTATACAAAATACGAGACGCTATAAGAAGAAGACAAAAAATCTGCAACCAAAGAGAAACCTGTGTAGAAACGATTATCACGGTCGCGCCATGATTGACAAGGATGAGCGATGTATCACCCGCCGGCCGCGACCTCTCGGCATCAAACAACATACAAACACCCTCACGTTTTTACCGGAACTATTTCCATCATCCTTGTCAACAAAATTATATATAATTGAAAGCTAAACAGTCCGAAATATCTATTTTAATTGTGTAAGTTCAATGTCATCTAGTGCGGCCTGTTCGGCCAGCAGCAGTGAGACATGCGAGTGCCGAGTGGGTGCGGCGCCGCTGGATTGCTTCAGTTTTAACCACTCTACAATGCACGATACAAGTTTAGTAAAAATAATCGTTTCAGAATTGGCAGATACTCCTTTGCTATTTTAAATACACATATAATTGGGTATCTTGGACTATTATATTATTATCACAACCGATATTTAATATCAGTTTCTCTGGTGTCAAAATATTCGAAAAATGTATGATAAATATAGGTACGTAATCACAACAATAAGAGGCGACGTATGTGAAAATATTCTCCGATTAGCATGCCCAATGAATACTATACGACATAAATAGGTACCTACTACCCTTGTTTTAAAACCGTCGTCATGTCATGTCTACGAGAGACAGGCTGCGTCGACGAGCGTTCGTTTCTGGAACTATGTAGTTAAAGATATTATATTTGCCTCTGTCTCTAATTTCCGACGAGACTATGAATAGAGTCATAATTATAGTAGGGACCTAGGTACGTGCTACAAGACGACAACGAATACCACCAACCGGTACCAGGAAGTGCCACCGGCCGGAATCTCGCCAGAAATAAATGTACAAATGCGTGAACTGTACATTTGTTGTGAAAACAAACAGATGCAAATGTACTCGCTGGCCGGCGAGCGGCGGCGGCGGCGGCAGCGGCGATGAAACGGCGTGTCATCGACGTCTCGGCGAAGCTGATACGACTGTATTATAGTGGTCTGCTTTCTCGATTAATAGCGGTTTATGAACAATTACTTAGTACGATGAGTGAAGAAACTATGATAAGAGTGCAAACAATACTACCTAAAATACCGCATGTAAGGAAGTTTTTAATGAGCAGACAACGTTTTCCATAAAACTTTTAAGCCCCTTTTTAATATTAGTAAAATGAGGTAAAGACCATGGTGTACGGTCTACATACAATTGGTAGTATTACGCAGGGTTACCATTAACGCCATCTGTTGCCAGATGATGTAACTAAGAAAACGTTTATTTTCTGCTTCATACAGTTATTTCCGTCCATGCTTTCAGGCAGGGCAATACGCGTTTTCCTCGTTCAAGCGGTGAGCAAAAGATGGCACTAGTGTAGCATATTAAAAATTAACTCTTATTCTATTTATTTTTAATACTGAGCCTAAGTGGGTTCGGAAATCATTACGGCGCTCTTGCAAAATATCCCAATGTAGGATCAAGGCCTTTTACAGTGGGACAATAGTCAGGAATAGCCAGCGGAGTAGGAGAGCGGTGCCGGTGTGCGCAGGCGCCGCCGCCGCCGCCGGTTATTTTCATTTCTCATTATGAATCACGCGCGCTAACTTTATTCGAATTGCATTAGACGTGCGCTCAGAGCTGTTTGTCTTAAGATACGAGATAATATTTTTTGTTGTTATTCTAACGACGATACGGTAACGATTTATGACAAGATATACAATTATTGTGGTAGTAAGGTTAGCGTTACAACATTTTAAATACTATACTATCAATTGAACAAACATTGCCAAACGTATAAAATATAGATTATTAGATGTGATCATATACATGTTGATACGCATATTGATACTTATAAACTCAAATCATTTTCTTTTCAACGTTAATGTAGAATTGAGTTGGTAATAAAATGCAACAAATTACGATACAATTACGGTAACCGGACACCCCCCGGCCCACTGTTGTTAGTCTGGAGAGGCGCCTGCGCCGCTTGCTTGTTATGATTTCTACTCGACGCAAATTTTGTTGTTGAAGCCCGAGCAAATTTACTGCGTAACTACCTACTTACAGTAACTGACTCAATCGGATGAAATGTTGTACCCAGCGACACAAACAATGCCAACGGACAAGCTAATGGAACAGTCACATGGCGGTAGTGTCAGCTGAGAGCTCGCCGCGCCGCGGACACCACCTCCACGCACTCGCTGCCTCAGAAAGAAACACCTTAACGTCACGAAAACGCAGAATATTTTTTTCCCTTTATCTCTATTTTCCCACATTTATCCCAATACAGCAAAGATACTATTCATTTATTGATATAGAAAATTGGGATTTGTACTAAATACGCGTAATAATGTCATTATTACAAAAATATATGTGTTTCTGAAGCCTTAGACATCAGCGACCTACCACCATCGATAACACGAGAGTACTTTGAAGCAGTCGAGTAGTGAGAGGAGGAGATAAGTACGTGAGTCTAGGCGGGCGGCGCGGGCTGGGCGGGCGGGGGCGTGGGCGGCGGCTCCGAGCGCAGTGCGCGCGCTCGCGCCGCCGCCGCCTGACCTCCCGCGCCACTCGCGACATGCCCGTGCGCCGGTGACGGCATGGAGCGGCGTCGGCGCGCTCTCGCGCCCGCCACAGACCCCATGGCTAAAGCGGTGCGGCGCCGTGACAAGCCTCGAGAGAGATGGCTGTTAACGCGCAAGACATGGAAGTACATGGCCGACGCGGGCCGTCGGCTCGTGCCTGACGGAGCGCAGAATCGCGTCGAGGATCTACCGCGACTTGAAGCCTATTTCCAGGAAGTGTGTGCTAAAGAACCTAAGTACGTGTTATGGAGAAAAAGTTCGTATCCGGGAGCAATCCCGCGGCCCAAACGGAAAAAGAGGGCGCGTGGTGGATCGGTACGCGCGCGGTCCCCGTCCGACACGCCGCCCCCGCCACGTCCCACGGACCTGGCGTTGCTGGGTCACACGTCCGGTGGACGATTCGATATCGCCAAGCTGCGGAGGGACTTCTTTGCAACGCCGCCGCCAACCCCTCCCACAGCCCCCCCGCCAGCAGCGCCCGACGACGAAGAGAGCACTCTTGTCGACCTGCTGCGCAAGTATCTCAAAGTAGAGGAAGACTGTGGACCAGCGCGACTCACGGGTGGCGAAGAACTGGTGAAGGCGCTGAGGCGGTTTCTGGCGCGGCAGGCGGAGCGGCAGGCCGATCGGCCCGCTGACGCTGACGACAGCCGCACACTACTCGACACGCTCGGCCGCTACTACGGCCGTGCGCCCAACCGCGACCACATAGTGCAAGACCTGCTTACTGACCGCGGTCTACTTAAAAGACTGTATCATGATTTAAGAAAGACTAAGCCCTATAGGGGCGGTAGGAGTAGTGGAGGTGGTGCAGGGGGCTACGTCCCTGGCGTGTACGGTGCAGGTGGGTCGCGCGGTGGTGCCGGCGGGCTGCTACGAAGCCGCGCAACGGTGTTCGGGACGCGCGTTGGACTGGACGCTGACGAGGCGCGCTCGCCGCCGCTGTCTCCTCCACCACTGATTGAGGTGCGTGGCGAGTCACAGGAGGAGCGTGGCGTAGACCGCGGTACCCAGACACCGCCCGTGCCCGGCGAAGTGCTGGCCGAGCTGGAGCGACAGTGGCGCGAGAGGCAGGAGCCCTCCACGCCAACGTCACCCGCTAGCCCGCCCCCTGAGCGGCGCCCCGCCCGCCGCCGCTCTAGCGTCGACCACGATGATGTCTCGCAATCCGTCAGCGACACCATCAAGCGCTATCTGCGAATGGCGCGCAAGAAAAGCGTCGACGCCGACAAGGCCGATAGGTTTAAACGTATTAACTACGATAAGAATTTGCGTAATATAAAGCCGAAAGGTCCGTGCGAGGGAGATGACGACGGTTTGAACAAGGGTAGTCAGACGGACGATGCGTGGATGTTGACGTATCGCGAGCTACGCGCGGGCTCGGAGGCATCGTCGCCTCCGTCCCCAGCGTCACCTACAGCGCCGCACTCGTTCCTCTCTACGCTCTTGGGGCGGCCCGCCCCATCCACGCCCGCCCTGACAACGCCCTCCATGCCCGCAGGCGGCATGCACAAATCCCGCTCCTCCAGTTCGGTGGTGCACAGCGTCAGCAAGCGGCTGTGGGGGACTCGAAGCCGCTCCTCCAGCCGCGCGGCAGCCACTTGGACGCCTCAGGTCAGTGTCTCTATTAATAAAACCTATTTGTAGTTAGTACGTCTGATTTAAGACGGTCACACAGACCAAGACATGGCTGAAATCAATCTCGCATAAGCGACAAGCACACTTTCTACTACCCTTTGATAAGTGGGTATTAAAATTACGAACCTTGGTGTAGAGGTTATTAATTCAAAATCCAGAATATATTACAACGCGTGATTTTCATCAGAAGTTCGATTGCTGCAATCGTATGACATTTGGTGTTTGAACACTATGCAAGGATGCCGCAAAGTGAAACAGAACATCGTGAGGAAACATGCATGATAAAAATTAGAGACCCTGTAACGGTGAAGTGCTGTGCACTGACCTGTGTGCTGTGCGGCAAGGATCCTAAAAAATACAAATTCCAGTTCATTCACTTTACATATTTCATCGTTATAAGTGCTATTACACACAGATATTAGCATAAGGCAAAGCTTGATGAAAGTCGTTGATTGTATGATTTGAGAAACACAATTTAGCCGCCCGCTCATACAAGTTCCTATCGGGTTTGCTATCATAGTATCGAGATTTCTATATCACGGGACACTACCAAAATCATAAAATCGGTTCATAAACGAAAAAATAATTCGCGAACAAACCTACCTTTTCTTAAGTCGCTTAGAAATAAACGTCACGTTCGAATTGATATCTTGTATTGGCCAGAAGAAACTGGATTAATTTCAAATTCTCAAAGCTTACATCTAAGTAGTTAACATTAATATGACTTAGATACTAATTTAACAATTGTTTGATGGCCGGACCCATCGCCAACTGGTGAACGATTACGGACACTATATGGCAATAACGACACTAAACAACATAAAAGGGTGACCTACAATTGAGCCCATCAAATCATGCAGGTAACCACCCGGTTCATGAGCGTTTGCTCGGCTTAGGACAGATTCTGTTAATGCCAGATTCAGTTAGCTACTTTTTACGACAGATTCGGTTTAGGACAGAAGTACAGCCAAGTTCAGTAATGAAACCCTGTCAGTAATTATTTTCCAATCAATTTATTCGTTAACTTGGCGTTTGGTTTCGCACTGCACTTTCCATGACAATCTACGCGACGTGATGTCGGTTCCATTCTTGAAGATAAAGCAGAGGTTTCATAAGTGCTAGCTGGTAAGTCTTATCGAATTTCATTGTTCGAGGGATTGCGGGCAATAAACGACAGCAATTTTTATTAAACACCTAGTAGGTGTCTCGACAAACATTTGTTTTGCCATAGGAAGTCGCTTTTGTACCCCATGTATTATTGGAAGGACTTCCACGTGTCATTCAAGACCAAAATTACCCAAAACGGTCCAGTAGTTCTCGAGTTTTAGTTGAGAGTAACGAACATCAATTCTATTTTATATAATAGGTGTGAGTAAAGTTTAATCCCACCAAAAACATTCTGTAAAACAACTAGCCAAGTCTCGATGCTTGCTCATCTCTAAAAAGTAATGAAATCTAGATAAAATCATGCAAGTTTAAGGTTCCTTACTGCGATTTCTTCATTATTATAGTTAGTGTTGTGTGACTTGGCCGTTGAAGGGTACGTTACTGGTAATTCTTGTGTTCTGGTCTTATCCAGAGGATCTCAAATATGGGGCCTGAAAATTCGGCGAAACGGTTCCAGTATAGGATGGTACGGCAGTGTCGGGCGACCGTGCCCCCAGATAAAAGTATCTACCTCTAATTACGTACTTGCCTTTACAAAATCTGTCGTAAATAGAATCTGTCTTAAAAAGAATCTGAACAGAACCTGCCGTTAAGAGAATCTGTCCATAACCGAACAAAGGACTGATTCTGGTCTCCGTAAGATTTTCACGATTTCGTAATGACCAAAAAACTTAATGTTATAGATTGTCAATCTGGTTCCTATATACTTTATAGTAGGAAGCTGCTCTGCTGAATTTGGCTTAGATACACTAATTTGTTACATGGCAATACGGTTACGGTTCTCAATATTCTTTCCGTGCTATGTCTACTTACATAGAGTAACTGTAAATCCAGTTCCCTTGTGATTTTTCTTAAATAATGTCAAATACGTAAATAATTAGAGTGCCCCAAAATGAGTGAGTGAGTGAGGATGAGAGTAGCAGATAATCGATAATTTAATAATGAAGATTTAGATACTTGTAGATAAAATTCACGAAATCGTAAGTGGAAAGAAAACTAATATTCGGTCGAGCATTGAGCGGGCCGCCGCCGGCCGCCGGCCGCCGGCCGCCGCGGCATTCGTGCTAACTTCACGCTGCGCTCTCTTTCGCTATTATTATCTGATACTCCGATACCGACGTATAAATATTTTTCATTCTCATCGACTGTAAGATCGTCGGTGAATTCATAATATATGGACTTTTGCTTTTGATATAAAATTTACATACCAAAACATTAAGAAAGAAATATTATTTACCCTTTTCTGCGTGTTTTGATAGTTTGCCTTAAACACACATACAGTTGAGATGGTCCTGTTGACATCTATGTTTCTTGTAGATAGGTATTGAGCGACTGCTTTGCGATTTCTGGCGATGAGAATATTATTACCTTCTTGTTAGATGCCAGTTAATTCTTAAGCTTTTAAGCATTTCATAACATGTAATAGGTACATACTTCAAATAATGATGGACAAGGGGACGCACTGAGCGACAAAAAGAAGAATGGAGAAAATTAATGGTAGGTAGTAATTCAGAACATAGCGAGGTATTAACTCGACAATACTATGTATAAGAACTTATTCTTCGTTGATATAAGTTTCCTGTGAAGTCTCTTCATAGATCCGCAATGAGCCCGCATAGCAGTATAGTATAGCATCGTAGGGCTGTATATCGTATTTAATAAGAGTTGTATCGAACAAGATTTTACACTTTGTGTTTATTTCAGTCGCGGGCGCCGCCTCCGCCGCCGCTACGCGCTCTGACGTAGAACTACATTCAAAACATTTTTTCAATAGGTACTTGTTAGCCGTTACTAACCATTTTTTATAATGCTATGACAAGGCGTTGATAGCCCATGAGCTGAACCCGAACAAAAGCCGAGAAAGCGTTTTTCGCATCACAATTAAATTTCTATGCGCGTAATCGTTGATCGTTTGTATATTTTTTTTTCATTTCGGCGGGATAATATATTTTCGCGTTATGATCGAGAGTTTTAGTTTGAAATACCGCACGACGCAGATCATAGTCAGTAATTCGGAACATTATAATAAGCAGCTGTTTTATTTTATTCCAGTTTTTTTCTATTAATCGGTCAATGGCTCGCTGTGAAAAAGTAGCTGGGAAATACTCGCTGGATTTAGTTTTATTATGGGGACTCAACTGTTTTGCTGCATGAGACGTCAAAACAGTTCACCATATCCTCTGGGAATGCGAGTTTGGAATGACGAACGCAACTTAATGTTGAATGGACGTATATTATATACCGACCTTGTCAGAAACCTGAGGAACTTTAAATGATTTACTAAACGGAAAAAAGCTGATAGTGTGTTAGGAGTAGATTAACTTAATCTACGTTAGTACGTCCTCTCCGCTAGGTTTTCGCTAGGTTGTGATGCTCTCCCAAAAAGCATTTTGTGCCTCGTTTGTAGCAATGCTGCAAATTAGGTAAGTCCAAATCAAATGTATGCATTGAACGCAGTGCATATACCTATATTTTTCTTGTTATTTCTATACTTACACATGGAAACTTTAGCTGTCTCCCTGGATATCTCCAAGGCGTTTGATAGGGTCTGGCACGACAGTCTGATTTGCTAGCGTGCGTCGTTTGGCCTTCTGCGCGTGGTTGGCTGATTTTCTGAGGGAACGATCGCTTCGTGTAGTCACTGATGGCTGCTTGTCCGATCTAATGGCATTTAATACCTCAGGGTTCTGTTCTCTCTGCAACACTCTTCCTGATGCATATAAACGATCTGTTGGAACCCGGTATCTATGGGTACGCAGACGACAGCATTGGTGTGGACTTACACTTCTGACGCGCGAGCCAGCGAACCGCAAATTCTCGGGTACTCAGAGAGGCATTGGTTGAGCGTTTGAACCGGTCCCTTAGTGAAGTCGCAGCTTGGGACGAGGCCAATATTGTCAGGTTCAATACGCTTAAGACCCATGCGTGTCTATGCGCCCTTTCAATCTGGCTCCCATTTTCCAGGATGTACCCCTAACTATAGCCAATTAAAAAAACTATAGCCCAACGCGCAGCCTAGAAGCTGGGCATCCTCTCGAAGGTGCATAGGAAGGCTCATAAAGGGATAATCCAACCACCACACAAGCCCTACCTGCCTCTTAACGTACGGGCCATTCTCTGGAGATGTGCGCCTCTACTTGCTTTTGCCTCTTTTCAACGCACAGGTTTTCTTGACTCCATACAAATTGTCTTTGTCCATCCCTGTTTTGTTGCCAACTCTCTCCCTTCTGGGGCATGACGACCACTTTACGGAGACTTCGCGTCGGGTCCTCGTTGCGTCTTCAGTCGTTAACAGGCTTCATATGTTCTTCGAGCTGTATGCCAGCGATTAGCAAACTCACGCAAGCGTTCAAAGTTCCCTCGACTGCTTACCAAGTATATTGGCCCTGGGTCGGTCCGCTCCAGTTTAATCATCTCATCCCTTGCCTCATTGTGTAATCTCCATTCCCATAGTTCGTGGTCCCTGCTTTCGTTCGCTTCGCCACAAGGGCACTGAGCCGTGTCACAGAGGGTCGTCCGGTGCAGTCATTCTCTGAAGCATTCATGTCCTGTCAAGAACTGCGACACAATGTAGTCTGGTTCGATCCATTCGAAGCTTAATCTTTCTGCAGTATTCGGGAAGAACTTTTTTAACAATAGGACAACCAGGAGAACGGCAAAACGTCATCCATACCATGTAAACGAACAAAACGGTTTGCGTCTGCTTTCATAGTGCGAACCACCAGGATGTGGAATGTCTTGCCGGGGTCTGTGTTTCCTGCGCAGTGCAGTCTAAAGGTCTTCATGTCGCGGGTAAATAGGTACCTTAGGAATAAGTGCGCTCCATCGTAGACCACATCGCTGCTTAACGTCAGGCAGAATTGTGGTAAAATGCTTTTTCAACTATGTTTAAAAAAATAAATATTTTATTTAGTTTAATAATTACTATGTGCCTCCCTCCGGGATCTAGCCCGGTAGTCATTGCTTGTGCTGTGGTCTACTCTGGATGTCGCTTGAGGTCTGGATACGCGTAGAGGAGCTGTAATTCATATCAAATACTCCGGTTTCACTGTTCATTAGAACGGTGATTACCAACAGCTTTCGTAGCTTTCTACTTGCCATTTTTTTTGGTACGAAATAAAGGAACAATTGTGAAAAGCATTATTTTTGGTGACTGCGCAAAACTATAAAAGCTCTTGATCATATTCCACTAGTAACGTGTCCGAATCCAATGGTTTTAATCCACTTCTTATTGTCATTAACAGTCTATCTATTTACATTGTATTATACTTACATATTGTTTTGCAAGCAATGGCTACAAAATAATTGTAGAATGTTGTAATGTTTTCAATATTATATTTCTTTTTCAGAATAGTAGTAAAAAATTTGTGAATACATTTACAAAGCTCTATGTCAATGCGTCCTCAGTTACTGTATTTGTTCGTGGGAAGGCGCAGCTAGAATAATGCTTGCAAGAGCTCAAAGAGCTGTTCAAGTAGGCCTCAAACTGTCGTGGCGCTTCCCTACCTCTCAACTGTAAGAGCCTAAGACAATACTGTCAATTCGAAAATTGTTCATTTATCGATTCATGGTACCACGCTATAATAATATCAAACCTTAATCTACTACCAAGACGAATTTTGAAGTACCCCACTCCAAAAGCTCTTAAGACATTACTATGGAACTACTCCGAAACTGTGACTCCTCAAAATTGAAAAATCTTTTTGTAGTTTTTCTGTTACTTTACGAGTACTTAGTACTTTAAGATACTTATGTGTCCAATAGAATGAGGAGCCTGATTCCCTATACAATCATAGGGACAGACATCGGGAGGCGACTTTGTTTTATAATGTGCATTGATGTGAATAGTATTGAATCGGCTACCAAAGGTCGGAGTAGGCGGCGATACACAAAAATGCTCGCAAGGGAATCATAATAAAAACCTAAATATTTTTGCTGCTTCACATGTATGGATTGTACGGAACCTTGCACATCGCCTTAAACTTTTCGTCTGTGTGTTGCATGTCACAATGGTAGTTCGCAGCAGCTGACCGTGTGCTGAAAGTTTCACTTTTACCTTGGTTTCGCAATACCACACAACTTTTTTTATTATAAGTACTTTACGCATTTGTAGTGCAGTATATAGTACATAATACGGACCTACCTATTTGTAAATGTTTTTTTTAACTTTTTTACAAGATTAACGACTATCGCACACTAGCTGTACTCTAGCAGTGTTAGGCGCAGTTCATTTCTGTTTGCGTTGGAATTTCGGGAATTAATATACTTAAGTATTGTCCTATGTCTAGCAGTGGACAAGTATGGGCTGATGATGATGATTGTAATATCTTATGCCCTATCCCAGGTTTATAGGTTCCCTCACGACCATGTTTCGTTAAAATTCAATGAGCATATTTCAAGTAAAAGGTTAATACGAACACATATCACATCTGTTGTAATATTATACAGCAGATTTTGTTTGGTTGGACGCGCTATACTCAGGAACAACTGGTCAGATTTGAAAATGATCGGTGTTGAATAGTCCATTGATTGAGGAATCACTTTGTAAATCGGTTTTTAATATTATGAGAGTAATAGATGTAGAGATAATTATCTCGAAATTGACTTCTAATGCTAACCAATTATGATCTAAAAAAAAACATTATTTGTGAACGTTTTTTTTACTATAAAGGTAATAAGGTTAACGGTGCCCTTCGCAGTGTTGAGAGCCAATTCATGTCGAAAAAGGCAAGATTGGCTGTCCATGACGCTGTACTGGCACCTACCTTAATGTACGGGAGTGAAAGTTGGGTATGGCAGAAAAAGCATAAAAGTAAAGTCAATGCCGTAGAAATGCGGTCATTGCGGAGCATGAAAGGCGTGACATTGACTGACAGGATAAGGAATAGTGTGATAAGGGAAAGTTGCGGTTTGAAGGAAGACGTAGTGACCAAGATTGAAAAGGGCATGCTTCGGTGGTTTGGGCATATGGAGAGACTGGATGAAAGTCGATTGACGAAAGAGATTTATATGGGTGATGTAATGGGCCGGGTGAGTAAAGGTCGCCCCAGAAGGACATACATTGACCAGATTGGTGATGTCCTGGCCGAAGGTGGCGTGGAAAGGACTCGAAACCGGAGGTCATGTATGAAAAGATGTATGAATGTAGATGAAGCGAAAGGGGTATGTCAGGACGTGACAAATGGAGATCTGTAGTCTCTGCCTACCCCTCTGGGAGACAGGCGTGAAGTGTATGTATGTATCAATCCTTATCCAATAAAATACGTCATGCATTTCATTTTAAAGAAAGTTCCTGAGATTAGCGCGATCAACCAGACAACAACGCTTCAGCTTCAACATGTTAGTGTAGATGTGAAACAATTGTATATTATTGAATACAATAAAAAACAGTAATCTGAATATGTTGAACACGAGGAACCAACGACGTTATATCAAACTATGTATGATCAAGACAACGTTGGCCCATGTGACAGTACTGACAGTAGAAGCTGTGGAAACATTTAATTTTAAAATACCTACCAGTTTATTCTGTCGCCGATTATTGTTGATATTGTTTGATAGAGTTCGTGAGCACTTTCAATATCAGTTAACAATTTTGTTAAGAAATAATCGAGTGAGATTGCTTATCGTTCCACCCTGTATACATGGTTATCGAAAAAATATGAACAGATTCTAGAGACACAGTTATAAGCCCCGTACTGTTTGCACATGTTGTTTAATGTCAAAACGGCGCAGGCAAAGGCAATCAAATCCATCCCTTACTTAATAAACGCGTTTTCACTTACACAACTGTTATTACAAGTCTATTTGAACTGGTTATTCCGTATTTGACATACAACTAACAAGTTAAGTTGAGATTTGTGTATCTTCAAAATAGCAATTCCGCCATTATTGGTAAGGCCTTTACAGTAAAGCGCCAGTACACTGCTACTAAGCTAGCAACAACGTTTCGTGTAACAAGAAACAATCGTAAACAAATTCAGTGTCCACTTTCTGAGAAGCATCAGTCTCATAGGGTTCGTCCTAGAGGCGTGATCCCCTCGGCCTCTATAATTAGTGCGCGGTGCGTCACGCCGCACGCGGCGGCGTCGCGCGACCTTGACCCACACTCCGCCGACGACTGAAGCGCGACCGCCACTCACATCAACACTTTTTGTTCGCACTGATACATAGTTCCGACGTGACACATATTGAAAAAGAACTAACAAGCATCATCTTCCTTCGTGTTTTACCATTGTATTGATACTTTATAACCCATGCTGATCGGTGATGTAAACATAATACATCAAGAGCCTTTATTCACGGCATGTGGTAGGAGCCGCTTATGGAATGCCTATTAGGTTTTTTTCAGATATGAAATAGCGGCTTCTAACTTAACTCCTTAATATGCTAAATGTGATCGAACGGTCCTTGTGATTGATTCTAAGGTTGGGCATCGATCATACCCGTATAC
>SJJU01015617.1:0-24742 GCA_012932125.1 Conopomorpha cramerella
AGTATTTTTCTGCGATTATATTGCATGTTCTATACATATAAAATTTGGTCAAGAATAATTCTGCTAAAGAAAGCCGTGTCAAAATCCGTTGCGTAGTTTGAAAGATCTAAGCATACAAAGCAAAAGACAGCGGGAGGGGGTCCCCATGACGGGAAAAGTTGGGCTGGGGTGGTGACACATATATTCTATTCGCCGTCACCACACGGCTAGACATATTACATAGACATACTTATATACTTTCTTAACCGACCATACAGTCAAAGATTGCTGGAGCGTAAAAAAAAATGTTTTTTTTTATATGGCTGGGTTATCAAAATTTATTGGTTGATCTATAAATATATTGTCAATCCAAACATATTAAAAAGTGTTGTCCCCCTACACAGTTCTTAACTCTACAATCAATAGGGGTATTTGTTACTGCAAATGTAGTGTTTTATAGAGAGGAATGTAACCTATCTACTAACAAATGTAGTGCAACGGCCAATGCCTCTAGCGACGCCTGAAACGTCTTTTGCTGCCTGATAGAAGGTATTTGTCTAACGTTCCAGTTCGTAGCTTAATTCAGAGCTTGGCTGAATGCATTTTGTAGAGTCACAATAAAATCATTGTGTTTATAAAAAGCACTAGCTTCACACACACATGAAATGAAATGAAATGAAAAAAGTTTATTTATACAAAGCACATTACAATGAACAAAAACAGAATTGAGATACACACATACCTCTTAGACTTGTTACAATTGCCATAATGTAGGTATGTTATGGAACAATGATCAAATCTGGAGGTGAATATACGAGAACGCTTTGATCCAAAGACTAATCTGTTCGAAAATCGACCCAAATTTCTCGATAGGTCTACGACATTCGTCGTAAGTGTTCTTCTGGTCCCCTATTAAATAGGTTTTGTCTCCTTCGTTCGTAGGTAAAAAAATTAAAAAAATACAAAAACAAAAGTAAAAAAATACAAATGTCGGAAATGTTACGCTAAGTCATGGACTATATATACTACTATACTAACCGATTTATATGTACATATACATAGAGCAGGACTAATACAAAGGGAAAATATTATGTATACTGAGTTAAAAAAAAACGTGTTCTTGGTTCCTGACACACAGTTCTTTGGGGAAACTTGGTTGGGCTGAGTTATTATCTCGAGTTTCGCCAACGTTTTTAATTTGATGTGGCATATATTTTATGTATAATATACCAACCAGTATTATACAAAAGAAGTAACATTATAAAAAACAAACAGTAGATAAATTATGATCACTACTAAAACTCCAATAGTATCTTGAGGCGTAAAGAACCGAAAATATACGGATAAAATCGCTGGGAGATTTTTAGATATTTTTGTATACTGAAATAATGGCACAAGAAGGCTTCCTCCCTTAGTTCAATTATAGCATTTCCATTTTATAATAGGGCAGTCCAAAAGTAATTATTTATGGTCCGTTATTTATGTGCCAGTCCTGTAATTACTTCGCCTTGGTTCCTCCTCTGCAAGTGACATTTTATTGTGAACGAATTTTTCACAAGTAATTAAAGGTATTGTTTCTATGATTGACTATAAGAGAATAATAATTTCTTTAATCAAATTATTCGAATAACCTACAAGCTGAACACGCGGTCATTTTACTTTAGAGACCCTGAAGGTATTGTGTGTTGATGTAGACAAATATCTACCTCTAATAATTATAGTTTTAAAAAAAATAATACCGACTTCAAACACGAAACTAAAATGTAATAATAATTCAAAACGAGGTCTTAAGTATTACGAAAAGAAACAGTCGGATTGATAACCTCCTTCTTCCTTTTGAAGTCAGTTTAAAATAACTTAGAGAAGGCCTAGAAATTTTCCAAAAAAATTAATCAAGTCTGAAATCTTTACTAGTTGTTCCGGCTAGGTGGATGATGTGAGTATAGATATTTGTTTTATTACATACCTACAGACAGGTAAAAGGCCCATAACAATAAATCGAATATGCGAGCGCTATTTGCCTAGTTTAAGTACCTAAGTGGTTAAATACCGTAGATACCTACTTAATAGTGAAATTCCGTATGCTAAGTCTATCTCTACATTTCATACTAATTTACATTGCTACTCTATGAACCTGTGTCCGAAACAGATTCGAAACTGATTACTGAGATAACAGATCAGGAATATCATGTAGTGAGGCTAGTTGAAAGTTGCCTGCATGGTGCCTGTTTCAGCAGACAGGCAACGTTCGAAGCGTGGAAGTTGGCCGCATGCAAATGTCAGGTGCAAAGGTAAGCTCTCGCGGAATGCGGATCGGTTTCATAGTTTCTGAAACGAGCGCGTAGTATTTTACTAAACTACAATACGTAATTGCAATATAACTAGATATGTGGAAAAGTTTTCATGTAGGACTTTTCGCACTAAAGGCAGGGGTAGTTTCTAAGCAAATAAACACATCAACTCATTATTGTCATCATTAGCTCATTTTTGTCCAACAATGGCTGAACATAGGCCTCCCCGATTGCACGACACTTTGATGTTTTCGGCTTCACGCATCCAGCTTCTGTCATCTTCTATTAAAACAAACCTTATTTAATAGCATATCTACTTAATCTGATAATATTATTTGTTAAAGTTAAATAAAAACTACTTATTAGAAGAAGGAAAACTCCAATCTGAACTTTTTTTTTAAAACATTGGACTTTAAACACACTTTTACTTTTTATGAAAATTGTAAAAAACTTAAAATTAACAATACGTGGTTGCACCTACGACACTCCTGATACACCAAGGTGTCTTAACAGAAGTTTATGTTTGATTGAAATATCCCTAGACTATGTTGATGTGTGTAGGTAGGTAGGTACACACTATTTACAAATTACTTATCTACATTTATTGTAGCTGAAAGATATCACAGACCTACGTTTACATTTCTTTATTTCTATACCTTTTTTTCAAGTATTCTCTGTCAGGTACAATAATAATTCGCCATGTAGTTCCCGGCCCCTTAAAATTGGACTACGGTATCCCCTGCCTGGCGTATGAGACGTTCTAGATATTAATCGAGGCCGTAGGTGTCGGAGTGGGTTTCCCGACACCGGCACAAACGTGGACGATGGACGAGGAGACGGCGGTGCCGCATCGTCCCTTTGCCGTCCTAAAAGAGGAGCCTGCTGGAGTGGACGATACACCGTCCACCACGAGGTAGAGCCCACAGGCCATATCTACACTATAAGGTACTTTCGCCAATCCAAAAACATTTTTACAAACGAGCCTGCAAGGTAAAAAAAAACCACAAAAATATCGTTGGCACGCACCGTCACCTCTTTTTCTCTTTTTTCAACTATAACTTCTAACGCGAACAACAATCAGCTTGTCACCAACAGGCTGTGGTAAACAATGCTCGCGGGCACGACGCTCGGCCGACAGCTATGCGCTGCGCACGACGCCTCCCAGCCTCCAGCAGCGATAAATCCCTAAAAACAATGGCTCAATAGCACGCCGATTGGACACCCATAAATCTACTCTAATGCGAAGCATGTTTCCTACCAGACAAAGTGGTAAACAAAGCTACAGAACCCTTTAACAGTTCACATTTAGTTTAAGTCAGAGTTCAGGCGCTGGAGTCTATGTATCGCGTCATTGAATTTGAGAATAGAATGGGGCGGACAGAGATCGGTATTCCAGTATTGTGCGAAGGTGGACAACAGAATGCTTGACGTGTAATATAACTTAGATATATTAGGTATAGGCTATAATTTGTGTAACTTAACACATTTGCCTACAGAAAAGAAGTTTTATTGTGATAAGAAACTGCTACAAGCGTTCATCTTCAGTAAAATTATGAATGACACGGCGTATGTGGTTGTGTAGGTATATCCTTTGTCGTGATTATTTTTGTTTTAGGCTTTTTAATGTAAGGAAGGAATCTTTAATGGATTATGGATTTAATGGATTTATTATTCTTTATTTTTTTTTTTAGATTATGCATTTAGATTTTGACAAAGTACCTACATAACACAGGTAAGCGAACTAAAAGACAAAATAGAGATACTGTTTTTTCCTCGATCTGTAAGAAACCTTCAAAGTAGAGTCTACTGATGACGGTATATTACCTATCAACCGATTCTTATGGATACTGTGATCAGAAGACTATTTCTAGATCACTGGTTTTTCAAGTAGTGCAGTACCACTTTGAGAAAGTGGAATGTCTCCCAAGTTTGTAAATTTCGTACTTACAGACACTTTTCTTTTAGGTACTTATCTACACCGGTCCTGACTCCTGATAAATCTACCCTGTGCCTATTGTATACCTATGTATTTAGATATGTCTTCGTTAACGTGTTTACTGTATTTGGTCATATAACAAGTAGCAAAGGAAAGGTGACAACAAGCAACTTAAAATACTTGGAACATTATTTGCAATGCGACAATAGACAATATTGTTTTCGTACTCTGTATGTTATATGTACTCATCTTACTAATATTATAAATGGGAAAGTGAGTTTGTTTGTTTGTTCCGCTTTCACGCCGTAACTACTGAACCGATTTCTTTGAAATTTTGCAGACGTATAGTTAGACGGCCGGTTTAAATAATAGGGTACTTTTTGTCCCGGAAAAAATTGATATTCAAACAAAAATATTCCTTTATACCGCAATATAACCGAAGTCCACGCGGGCGAAGCCACGGGCGGAAAGCTAGTATATGATATATGACAGAAATATATACGGTATCTAACAAATAATTGGCAGACAGTCGTCATGGAAAGTTTCCCTTTCAATAAACAGTTGAAATATAATAATACATACATCCATATCGAGTTCCAACGTACCGTTAACGTCACGTTTTTAGGAAATACCGAAACGAAGGCGATAAGAAATGCAAACAAAACGCAAATGTTTTGCAAACTTTATTTGTAAACAATCAACAGCGATATCGCAAAGCTTCTCAATCACATTCATTTTACAACGATTTTGGTTCATGCCTCTATTTTATAAACGTGACAAATTTCATATTTCGATGTTCATTTATATTATTCACGTGTTTTCATTTTCTCAAAGTCAAAGTACATGACCACTACATTTGAAAATTGTCACGTTTATGAAATAGAGCGTCATAGCTCTTGGAAACATCCTTAAACATAATACGTTGTTGTAGCCTCTTCACATGTAGGTAGTTTTATCTCATATTCACATAAATTCCGTTTCTTTCACAACACTTTGGTCTGTTTTTAGAGATATTGACACACTTTTCCAGTTAGGCACTAAAATATATAAAATAATTGTACATTCTGCCTATGAAAAATTACTAAAAATGACTAATACCAGTTGCATCAAACATAAGAGTAAAATACGATGTAGGTACATAAGCATTTTTTTAGATTTTAGGTATCTCCTAAGATTGATACATCCGAAAAAATATTTATGTCAAAGACAGACGTAGAATTGAGACAATATTTCAATTAATTAGGATTTTACATTAAACACAACATTACTACTTATACATATACAAAAAGATTCAAAGTGTTCAACCCATCAAACTTTATTCAGAGTTTACTCATTAGGTACAATATATAATAATAATATTAGTTTCATACTTGTCGGTTTCGTTAAATTAAAGAATATTTTTTATCCAGATACCTTTGCGTGTCCTGATAATTGAATTCGTCAAGTTACCGAACTAGGTTAGACGAAGGAAATGCTAAATAGGTGGGTTAACGTTAAAATATTGAATGATTTTATCTACGTAAGTACCTAACTAAAGTTTAAAAACAAGTTTGATGGGTTAATAAAAACAAGTGTATCATGTTACCATGATATGACCAATCACCGACGGTTTCAGACCGACAAAAAACATTTTTTGATATGTTTCTTCTTGAGCTTCAAGCAACTACGGTAACATTATTTCACAACGAACATTATAATAGGTACCTAATTAAATCCTAAAACTAGTAAAATTGCATTTCACCATATGTACATGATTGCACTAAAACTAACAGTCAGACTCATTCATAATGATTCACATATATATAAAAGTTTCGTTATCTATACAAAATAAGTTATACTTCTACTTGAAATAGGTAGTATATTTTCAGTATTCAGTACCAAATAGTATTTATTTATTTTACCTTCATACAAATGACTACCTAATGAAATCTGCGAAAAACGATTTTGTACCTCTTGTACCTATATTTTTTTTACAATTTGGCAATGTTATTGATGGCCGGTGAATACAACAGTACAATTAAACATATAAAACTCTTTGTACCAAACGGAATGGTAATTAATAAATTAACGAAATTCATAGACAAAAAGGACCTAAATTTCATTTGGACAATCTTTGGCACTAAAAGTATAGGTTTACATAATATATTTCGCTAATTATAATAAATTCATAAATGGACAGAGCCCGTCACTCTTGCATTAGTTCGACTAGTAACACGCACATTTTTCACTTAAATTGTCACACGATTAATTAATGTCATTTTCTTGGTAACACAGTCTATGACTGGTGATTTGTTTGGTCATACCACTTCGTTAATTTCTTCTGGATTGTTTGATTTTTCAACACATTTCCTAATGGCATCTAGTATAATGCCTAGTCGTCTATCCAACGCTTCCAAATGTGGTTCCCATAAAACGGGAGACACTGGATCTGCGTCTAAGCTCTTCCTCAGTACTACTGATAAAGGAGTACCATTGTGGAATCTGAAACAACAAAAAAAAATAAGTTCGGCTACACCAACATTGCAATAACTATAACTGAATAATAAAAAAAATATCAACGATGAAATACCTCTATAATAGGAGTCTTAATACACGACCTCGTAGGAATTATTTTGAAGCAGCTTTAGGGGCGTTTCTTTAAGTTGTGACAGAACAATAATCTTTAAGTACCTTAGTAAAGTTTCCAGTGTCGTATGCCGCACCATGCAACATTGCAGCAGAGGTGCTAGAATGCTGAGCTCATCGTGGTAGGCTTTGCCGAAAGCACGGCCCTGGTCCAAGTGAAGCGTAAACGTCTCGTTGCCAAACATTCTGAAAAGTATTTTTATTTACGTTCCTTTTATGAATTATCTATACTTCTTGTACTAGTACATTTAATAGCTATTTAATAACTATTTCAGTCTTCGTGTGGGTGTAGTATTTCATTGACTATGCAGGTACTCCACACTAAGGGAGCCTAATCTCTACTAGTACTAAAACGGACACAACGTCGATATATATAGAATAAAATAAATTAACACAAGTACCATATTTTGAAAAGACCACATGCAAACAAACCGCCCATCCAGTAGGTAAAAGGAATGGCATATAAAAAAGTGTAACGTAATTCGTGTAACACAACTTTATACCTAGTTCATTAATAGCCTTACCTAAAAGTCTCGTAGTGGTGTCTGTCCATATTCCCTGTCAGGAAGTCAAAGATTGCCATGTCCATCAGATCCAGTAGCCGTCTTCCGGAATCATAAGGAGGAGTTATGCGTACCTGAAATGTTTGCAAAATTTTGAATATATTATATAACTAGCAATATCTAAAATATTCAGTTTCTGTCATGGTATCATTATCTCTGTCGGGTATTTTTTTTTTGCCTTGTATCCTTGCTTGCACTGAAACCGTAATTTGACAACCATCTGACTAAATGGTGGTCAGCCCATTTGTGAGATGTTTTCAAACCGCCCAAAGCTCTGTATCTTGGACTAACGACTGCTTAGTTCGAGGAATGGAAAAGCTAAAAAAAAAGACTCCTTAGCATAAGTATTAGCGTACTGTTACTGAACTTCGAAATTTGGTTGGGATAATCGCTTAGCGAATCGCTGGGCTATGAGTGCTTCTAGAATAGTCTATCTTTAAATTGCTTACCGAATCACAGTAATCTGATTCCAGTTCCCATTGTGCTTTTCTTCTCTTATGGTAAGATCGTCTCCACGGATGTCGCCACACCTGAAATAAGGAGATTTAATTATTGAGAATTGTATGAACAAAACCTATTAAGTGAGAAGATACTACAGTGTTTTAATAGCACATACAAAGTCATACTGCAACAGAGACATGTATATAATGCCTATTGGAATCTATACGAAGTAACCAAATTAATTATAAAATAATGAAATATAACTAAAAAAAATTTGTTCATCAATAATAAAGAAGTCGTATTTTCACAATCGCATCTTAATACTGTCGTATTTATAATTTAATGTCATCATAATTTGATTTCATTTGTACCATAATTTATTGTTATAAAGTATAATAAACTCAGATATCATAAATCAATAACATAAATTACCTGAATTATCCAGGTACTTATCGTCATTATATTTCTCTATTTGCAACTCACCTTTCTACTTGCTATGTCACTGGAAGGCAGAAACGCTGCAAAACTGCCCTCCAACATGTCAGGGTTGCCGCAAATCGCGTGACCACTATCGCAGTAGTATGAACACTTCCCGTGGAAGCAGAAGTTATTGGCTGGCGACACGAAGAAGGTCCTGAGGATGTCTCCTTCAGTGACGTCATAGATCTCCGTGGTCATGTTGACCACGCGACCGACGACGGGCATGGCTCGACGAAATCCCAGAATTCTGTGGACCATGTAAACATTTACGGCTTTACTAATAAACGCGGTTTACCTTTTCCAACATTGTTCATGCCCAGCTTAAGTTGTAATTTCTATGTCAAATACGAAGTAACAAGTTTTAATAACATAGCTATAATTTACTTGGGCGTTTATATGAGTTAAACCCCCGTACCAATGTACGGGGGTTTAATATAAAACCCAGATGGATATCGAAAAAGTCGAGGCATGCATTGTGAAACCATTGTTGATCCATAAAAAAATCTTTAAAATGTCTCTTTTTATGGCCCTTAAACGTAGCTGCACAGTAGGTAATCGATATTTTGTAAGTCAATTATCAGCATGACAGCAAAAGTTCAAGAGGCGTAAATATTTTCCAATTGTGTCACCAATTTAAGTCAAAACAAACTAAATAAATAAATTATTACTGTTTTCTGTCCATTGATAGTTACGAGACATCATAAAAACGAAAAGAACATAAAAAAACTTGATGCGGACGTCCTGTTTTAACTCCACGATGTCAAAAAAACAGTGTCTTTAAATCAACCGAACGGGCGTTGTGTTTACAGAAGACTGTAAACTCAGCTCTATATTAAAAACAACACCGTAATAAACATATTTTGTTAATAAACTAATTACCTGTCGAGATGAAAAGCAGCTATTTCGGCGTTGTGGCGCTCGTAGTCCGAGAAGTAAAAATGGTTTGGTAAAGTCTGCACGTCACGGGCGAACCTGTTAAAAAAATTAATAAATTATTACAACATTACTAACAGCAAAAGGATGTCAAATATCGTACTAGAATTAGTACGTCCGTTTCTATATCGTTTCCGTGACGTATGCAAAAGAGAAATAGTAGTAGTTAGGATGGAAGTGTGTATCATCTCATCGAATCGAAGTTTCGAAAATCGGACTCGCGGAGTTTTCGCCTCAGTCATTGATAAAAACTTTTAAAACGAGAACCACGCTCTATATAATACTACAAATAATAAAATACACGCTACAAATAATATACCAACTCAAAAGTCACTTTAGCATTCATCTTAAATCTAGTGTACATTATCAATTTCATCAATTATGCATCCCAATTCGCTAAAGATTTTAAACATTTTTAACAACGACGATAGGCGGGTATTAAATAATGAATAACTTATGCTCCATCGTTTAACTGCATCCGACGACGTCGTCGATGTAAAATGTAATGATCTCGTCACCGGGCCAAAGTTATCAAGAACCATTAGGGCAGGCCGAGACCGAGGCGTGATAAAGACATCGATATAGAGATAGGGCACGGAGACCCACTAGCCCTGACGGCAATCACCATATCGCTAATGGCATGTATTGAAAGTGAAGATAAACAAGTATCGGCTGGACGTTTACCTACGCGAAAATTTATCAAGAATTACGCGTAATCGCATACTGAAAATGTTTGCATAGGTATATTTTAGGTAATAAATCAAAAGCGATTTTCAGATTGAGACCATATTACCCGCCTTACATAAAGTTGAATTAACAGAAAAAGATAAAAATTACAATGATCATGCCAGTCCACTGACATCCACTGCAGTTCATAGGCCAATGCGCAAGGAAATTAACTTAAAAACAATATTTGTATCGATAAGATATTTTATAAAACCGTATTTTTAAGCTAAGCTACTAGTGAATTCTCAATAAATAAAATATTTTTTTCTTTACAACAAAATAATAATTTCAGTTCGAACTGTTGTGAAGGTACATAAACGTCATAATCTAAAATAAGCTTTATTATAACCTAAAAAGGATTAAATACGCTAGGTGATATTTCATAGTGATAAAAAAAATGGTGAACCGTGGGCATTTGCTTTAGCAACTGCCTCTGCCTATCCCGCTTTGGGATTAAAAGGCGTGAAGTGTATCATTTTGTAACCAAAAGAACTCATGGTTCTTATCTAATTAATCCAGTACAGATGGTTGATCGCACAGTTGAATTGCTCTGCAACTTTATATAAGCCAGTAATTATACGTGTTACCGTGCGGTCATGCAAAATGCATGTTGCATCGGCAAGATGGTACACATTGATCACAATGTAACTGAGTAAGTACTTTAGAATTGCAGGCATATCGTTAGAGAGCATGCGGGTCGCTAAAATAAACACGACAACATCTAGATACATAACCGTACATAGGTATACAATTTATCCAATGTACTTTCCTTTTATTTACTTGAAGTTCTTGTATTGTTGCGGTTACGTTATAAATAATTCATTGCGATGTGCAAAAAAAAAAGTGAGTTTTCTGATTCCGTGTTCACCTACTTACTAACGTTTATTTTCATTGAAACAGTAAATAAGCGTTAGTATATGAAAGATATTAATTAAAAGAGTTGATACCCAGTATTGACAACATAATGAAAACTTGTCAACCAAGAATCTGTTTACAAAATTTTAAAATTGAAAATTATATGAGTGCAATTAGACATTATGGTTCATTGTTTACTTGTCACAATATAACAAACTCTATACAGGGAGTAACAAAATCCTGCAGTGGGAATTAATCACCCTTTATTATAGTGTACATAGACTTTAATGAACATGATAAGAACCCTCCAGCGTTTGCGAAATAAACTAACCATTTTTTTTATAGAAATTTCTCCCAACACTGTTAAATGTATGTCCGTAGACGGAAACGTTTTCTAAATTCACTTTTTTCAACCAAAGCCTCTTCATCGGTTAGTAACAGTGGTTGCAAAATAAAATCTCATATTATATCGAAGGGAAATGACAAACGAAGTGTAATAAAATCAGCACTAAAATAACCTACTTGCAAGAGTTTATAGAATGCAACAATTTAGCTAACACCTGACATACATAATTATATTAGATCAGCATCGAAGGTAAACGTGTTTACCAAGATATATACAAATTACTTGGGCAATCAATTATGAAAATTGTTGACATAACAAAATATAGTTTTAGGTAACCACTCACCTATAAGATTCCTATTAATCTAAATTAACACTTTTTTAAATTGTCAGAATATTAAAAACCGAAAATCAGAGAAAAAAATCGCTTTAAAAATTGTGACAGCTAGTAAAATCTCTGATATATTTTGCATAGGTACTCTATATATTCAAGTACTCAGCCTAGAATAGGCTGCAAGTAAAATAAATCTATAAGGTACAATATCCGATATCGGCTTCGGGGACGTAAAGTAAGATATCCCTTTACCTCCAAAATTTATTACGGACGAAATATCGAGTTTCGAATGGAAGAGTCGAGACAATTCGCAATTGTTATCCGAAGTGTACAATTTTTGTTGACAGAATCGAAATAAGAACACTGCAATGTTGCGCCTTGGGAAATAACTTTGAATCAATATTAGTGGGCGGTGTATAACTATAACTATTAATTGCAAACATGTACCTATTGACATTTGTGAAATATTGAATAGGACGAATACAAGAGCATAATGCCGCTGAAGCAATTACAGTTTGTCGGAACTGAAATTATATCAAAATTATAAACCACCAAATTAAAATGCCAGTTTAAAGAAACCACATAAAACGGAAATACGCAGCTCTATAAAAGAATCGCATTAAAAAACTAGGTGGAATCGAAAGGTAAAGGCAAGGGTTGCTATCGAGTGCCGACTAATTTATCACCCCCAAGGCGAACGGCACGATCTTGTTCGCCCCTTAATATGTCGCCAAGATAACCCCGGGGGTCCATAATTTTTGTAAGAAATGCAAGTCGCGGCCTTGGGGGTTACGTGAGCGGGTTCTGATAGGTAGGTTGTCTGACTACTTCTGGTTTATCTTCCAGGGGACGTGTTCAGGCAGGTCTGTAAGTGGAGAGATTTATGTACCAACTTACCTACGAGAAGGTACTTACTAAAAGTAAAATATTCACGTATTTAGGTCCCAATGAATCTATGAGCTTGGAAACCACCCTGATTGTTAAAATTATCGCTGTCATTTTAGGTATCTCACAGTTTTTGGTATTATGCAAGTTTTCGATGTTTTTCATAGCGACATGCAGAGTACAATATGCTCTGGAAGAGACAGATTGATACGTGCTGGCAATGGAATGCGAACCCACACCTTCCGTAATTGTAATTTGCGAATACTGGTTTTGCATACCAATGTGAAACGTTGCCTACGTATATTGCCTACCTATAATTTTATATTGTACTTTTGATATACGATTCAATTGTTCTTCAAAAGTATATGCAAACAACACCTCCATAGTTACACCTAGTAAAGATGACCTTCTTCTGAACAATCCTAATTGAAAATCAACATACCTACCTACTTTCCACGACGTTGCGATAAAAACCATAAAAGTCTTGATTAATTCCGTTGATTTTTGTTCACTCAATGTGTGCTTTCAATTGAAAATGTAAGTATATAACTGACTTCGGTGTTTATTCGTGTATAACATATGCATATCTGGAATTTAAATCTAAAACCTTCCGATTGCAAGTGGAGTTTCACAAGTCAAGAATTTGTCTACTGAATGAAACGAAAATGTAATCACTTACAATAAGGACCTATAATTTAGTTCACAAAACAATAAACTACAGAAATTCATATCAAACACGCAGACCAAAGTAAGTCTGCCCAAGTATTAACTCTAAGAACAGAAGTACTACATAAGCTAGGAAAAGTTGCAGCGGAAAGAATTCACCAACAGGAGTTTGTTCAATAGAAGCTTCAGTGGACAAAAGCAGGTAGTATAGAGGTGGCAGGAAAGTTCTTACAAGACGCTTAGAGAACACTCCAAACTACAACACAAGTTTCCAGGACCAACAAGTTGTTGGAAGTGTCTTCTGAGAACTCACTTCGAGTGGTTGTCGTAATTTTTTGTTGTGACTTCATATTGTCTGTGCGTAACATGCGATTGATATGGGTCTCTTGTTGTTTATGAAACTTTTAGGTCACTCCCCACTGACCTAAAAGTACCTATGGTTTTCTTTGGACAATGTATGTTAGCGTTTTCATCTTTGTTAAGTCAACTTCTTAAGTTAAGTCACAAGTTTTTTATTTTTAAAAATAATTGTACTATTTTTATTTAAAAGTATTCTATTTTTAGGATAACAGCAGTATTAAATTTCATAACATTTTTATCAATTCACTTACCGCATTGGTTTGAAGAGAGCTTGAATACCATTTGGGTAGTCAATGATGAGCTTCAATTGCGTCCCACCTTCCTTTTGCTCTGAAAATAAGAACACTCAATTGAGCATCTGTCTAACATTGCTTAAAACAGATACCACTAGAAGTTATTCTAATAATATGAACACGAAATTGTTGTTTGCAAAATTGTTTGCGCAGAAACTTCTCTTTACAACAAACGTATATTCTTGGCTCAGTATTCCGAAGCATCCGATTAAGTAATCATTTGACAGTTAGTGGTGCAAAGTGACCCACGTTACTAAATGAGTTTAGAGGATTCAACCAAAAATAGGTTTTCCGTGAACAACGTCCTGCTAAATAGCTGTAAACTTTACTGTTCACGGCAAATCGCTGCCCGATAGTATAATCGTTTTCATTCCAACAGGTATCAGTTTAAGTTGGCGATGCTTCTATTTTTCGGCCTACGGCTGCTGGCCGAACCACCACAATGAAATCCAATTAAAGTGGTTTAAATATTTAAGTCCACTTTGAGGGAAAGGGCGAGATTGTTGTGGCACCATTGTCCGCAGAGCCGCCGACCCCAGAGCTGATTGCAGACCCGACTTCATTTAATATACATCTCAGGAGCTGACGGTTTTCTATTAGCCTCTAGTAGACATGAGTAGTAAGGAGAAGGTTGTTACCGTGGTGGTTCTATCGGGACTAAGGACTTATGTGATTTGCAAATGCATAACACTTGAGAAGATGATTCGATTCATGTGGGTAGATTAGGATGTCCTAACGGTTAAAGTGACTGCGGTACAGCAGAATGAATCTGCGTCGGTTTATATAAAAAACCAATAAAAGTGGCTCCCTATATGTGTTTGAATGAATCATACATGATGCAGTGAATTTACGAAAAAAATCATTAATTAGTAATTTGGCTATTTTTTACATAATGGTGTTAAGTTTTGGCCAAAGTAATTCTGCTGACACCAAAAACTCCACAATAACTGACGAGGTAGTCTATAGCGTTACATACATTTGAGTTACCTAAACGTAAAACAAAGTATAAACTTGCATACATAAACATAATATTCATAATCCTTTTTGGGAGAGACAGATAGTTTCGAAACATGGTGACAAGTATTACCTAAAATAGATTTTCTACAAACATATAAATAAAAAAAACATATAATTATTTTAAATGATATTAATATAACGATAACCAAGAGGATTATAATGACACGTATTACATTAAAGAGATTATTACACTAACAAAGGTATTTGTGAAGTTATTATCGTTGATTGATATAAACAATTCTAAATGTAGTTACTATTTTAGGTAGACACTAACAACCTGCTCAAGGTTTTCATTGGCCTCCTACGTATATAGTATGTACACTCGAGATCAAGCAAGTACGGGTTATCTTTATAACCTACAAGCGGACAGACGTTGTCCTGTCTGAACTATGAACATTGATTACGCAGTATTCAAATTTCCTAATTTCCTTTCCTAAGAACATTTTGCTAACAATAATATCAAACACAATAAAAATAAATTAGCGAATTCAGTCGCAACGCGGTGACCAAGGAAAATAGGAATTCATTTAACATACATATTTCTCAGAAGGTAATGAAAAGTATGAATCTATAGATAATAAGTACGTACTACAGCTACCTAACAGCTTGGCGAAAAAGTCTTGAAGTTGTAAAGTGAGATTTTTATACAAATTGTTGTCATTTCATCATCAGAGCTTGGCGGAAATAGTATTAATTAGCACTATTTATTTTCTGGCAAGCTCTGAGTTTTATTTATGTTGTACCTTAGTAGCTTATGAATTTTATTTAAAGGCTAATTTTCATCAGCGTCAAAATGCAATTTATCTTACCGCCTTTCTTTTGCGAGATATTCAGTTGATTGCGAGTGTTACCCGGAATATTGGCTCCCGAGTGTACCTACATACCTATTTGAATCATGCCAAAGGCTTCCATACTAAACAGGTAGGTATTTAGCTTTTAATAAACAGCTTACTTTCTATATCATTGAACGTTAAATCACCGTTCATGAATTATGAAATAAATCAACCTTCATTAGTAATTAATACCAATTAATTGAGGTAGATAGAGGGCGGTTCCCGCACTCCCGTCAAATAGGTAAGGTAGAAATGCTCCAGGACGTCTCATAAATATTAGATGAGTAGAGACCAACTTGTTGATGGTAAAATGCTCCATTGCTTTTTACTGATATTATATTATTATATCGATGAGTTACGTAAGTAAGTGGTTACGAAAGTATTGTTTCACAATTTGTAAAGGTCCTCACCATAAAACGGTTTTTATTGTCTTAAAATGTTGAAACAAAAGGGTTGTAAAATGTAGGTATACAGGATTGATTTGTTTACAATAGATTTCCAACATCATTTCAAATAAAATACGTACTTATAATATAACTAGGCACCAATATAATTTTGTTTTGTAGGGTTTTGTTTTAGAAACAACTGGAATTCGTTTCCTACAATTTTACACCTGGTCTAAGACTTACTTCAAACGTATAAAAGTTTCTTATCGTCACTTACTAAAGTTCGTAATATTTGACAAGGTGTGACGAAGACAAAGCATGGTATAATTAAAGTTAGATAAATCACTGGGATTTACCTATTACTTACTACACATATTTTATATGTATATACCATTGATCCGGACAAAATTCATTATTAACAAGGTTTCTGTGCTATTATACGCATGTATTATAAATTATAAAATTTCCTCATGAATCACTCTATCTACAAAATCCGTTGCGTAGTTTTCAAGATCCAAGCATACATAGGGACAAACAGCCGGAGTCGACCGTGTTTCATACTGTGTATTAATAATATACATAAGTATACTAGGTATAATGTACAACTTTTTATTTTTCTGATGGGTTACTTATGTACAATCATATCTGCGCTAAATATTATCTACTACGAGTAAAGATACGTAGAATACATACAACTCAGTTTATACAGCATGATTCCATCCAGCCTCAAGTTAGGTTCAGACGTTGCGACCTGTGAGGTGCGGTGTTACATAACTTGTGCTGAAGTTGAACAAACCCAAAACCAACAATTCGACCGGTGGAGCTTCGTGCCGAGAAACTTCTGACCAAGTCGAAACAATCACTAGGAAAATGTTTCACAATCATAAAATAGGTAAAACGTACTTTCAATATATTTCTTTGGCTCCAATATCCCTGTGTACCTAAGTAATATTTTGGGCTTTTTAGCGGAAAAAAATGTTATGTGAATTGCCACTTTTTTGTAAGCCCAAAATATTCGTTTCCTCTACATTAATGTTATTCAAAAGAAAATTACTTCAAAAAAAAAAGTTTATAACGGTTTTTTTGCGTAGCTTCTTGTGTGTCTTTTCTTTTGTTATCTCACACCACCAATATTATGTACCATGTTATGTAAAAAAAGAAAAAGGGAAACATATCCTGAAAACGTATACCACAGGGAAGTTGCGAGTAATTTTCAGAACAAGTGTCTTTGACTACTTGCAGGGAAGACTCCGTTGACCAATAATTGTAAAATAACTTCCTTTTTTTTGGTGTTGTTTGTTAGCCGTGTGGTGACGGCGAATAGAATACATGTGTCACCACCCCAGCCCAACTTTTCCCGTCATGGGGGTCGTAAGAGGCGACCGACGGAGCTCTCCAGAGAACGGGCAGCGCTCTCTATGAGTTAAACCACAACACCACTGCGATCGCCAACCCGCATGCCAAGCGTGGCGATTACTGGCATCTTACCCCAAATGACGGATCTCATTGGGGGAGGCCCTCGTCCAGCAGTGGACGTTATGTGACTGATGATGATGTCCCACTGCTGGGCAAAGGTCCCCGTTCCCTTCACTCATACCAGTTTTGCACCTATGGGATGCTCTGGCCACTAGTCTACAATAATTCTTACCGACGTGAACGATGGGCAGCGTCACCATATCTTTCAGCATCGCCTCGACCAGCGGCTCCCCGCGCTCGTACAGCTCGTGCTGGGATATCTTCAGCTGGAACCGCTCCAGGTTTGTTGCGTTGAGACTGCCAAAGACGAAATTGTTGTTATTATTAAGTAGTCTGAGGAGTTTCACTCGCCCAGGACCGGGTTCTTGTATAGTTTCAACACGGGAATTGTTAAGGATTTTTTTTTGAGACAATATTGTTCTAATCTCTAATCGTATAAACATCATATAATACCTACTGCATATAAAATCACTGGTCTTAGAAACGTTGTTAGGCTCGTCAATATGAACAACTTTTACGATAGCGACAGTGTGGAGAAACAAAAAAAATGCCATCACCATACAAAATGTCGTCTTTCTAGGCAAAAAAAATGTGTGGCGATGTTTTGTTTTTTAATTTCTCAGCATTATTCTTTTACGGGAAGTATACGTTGGTAAAGGACCTATGTATGTGTATTCTGCTAGTTATTTATCTTGAGACAGTTTTTCGGTACGCGATTCGCATACATCAACAAGCTGGATATACGCGCACAAAATTACGAGAATATTTTTCAAGTAGATATTATTTTGTAGTTAAGAACCTTTGTGCAATGCCCATATAATGTAGAGCTCCTTAGCTATAAGTATATAATGTACCTACCTTATATTATGACACAATAAATATACTTAATACAAAATTGCACCAATCAGCTTGGGATATTCGTGTACATACATGTAAAGATAGCAGACGCGAACGCTCAAAAGCACGCAACAAATGCAACAGCTCGTGACCAAAGAATTATGTTAAAGATGGAATCGACCTCAACTGTCATCCAAGAGGAAGGGCCCTGACCACCAATCCACTGCAGTAATCAAATAAGAGATGGTTTGTTGACATAAGCAACTATACATAATTAGACTTGGCGTCATTTGTCATAATGCGTTAATTGCAAACATGTTTAGGCAGAACTTCCTCGAACAACGGAAATGGTGTCTATGCTCATCTCTTGGCTTCAGGGTAATATGTTAATCGAAATTATTACAAAAATAGATTACTTATTTATCCAATACTTAATTCATTTCATACAGTAATGGGTATATTGCCTAATAATGCCTTTGTGCTTTGGATTTCTGTGTTATAATTCATATTTTACATTAAGTTATTGCCCAATATTATAATAAATAGACGTGGTTCAAAACAGAACTATCTATTTAACTAAGTCTTTCCCTGCGTCATCTAATGTGAAAAGTATTTGCCTAATAGCAAAGTTAATACTTAAGTATCAAAAACAAGTTAAATATTCATTAAATTGTAATCAGAAAATTTCGGAATGATACTGTTTCCGAAATTGATTTCTTGTGATACAATAGCTATGTTAAATAAGCACGTACAAAAGCCTACACTTAATAATTATTGACGTTTTAATAGAAAAATTAATTAGTTTGTAACTGCAACACAATCTGTTAAAGATTCAAGTAAACAGCATTATTACGTCTAAGCAGTTTCACTAAGCAGTTGCCAAACGGTCCGTAAGTAAACTTACGAATAAAGGAAATCAAATTTCACTAAACAGTTGCCAAACGGATGTATTCCGGCCTCCGAGATAGATCGATCAAAACGGCGCCGTTTAAAATTCCGACGCATACTCGTGAATCTGGTCGTTAAGTCGAAGATTTACATGGGAGATTTTCCGATGGCGACGGCGATGGAGTGTTGGTTTTGGCTGCGTGGAACACATGAGTGGACGTGACCTGCCTGCGCAAGGCACCGTGTGCTAGCAACCACCCCGTATGGAATAATAACTAGGAGGTACTCCACTCGAGATTTGTTACCTCGCACCGATAACCCAGCCAGAAATCAACGTAGCACTGCATTATACCTAACACGTATCTCAGAACATATCGTACGTCCTGCTTTTGGCGAGAGAAAGGCTCAAGGAAAATGCTGAAATTGTCGCGACTGTTTGTTTTTGCCTCGTCGAAGGATTCACTCAGACTTTAGTGAATCACATTCTTGCGAGTCACCTACATTCAGGTTAGGAGATGTGATGAATAACAATATTGTTTTGATGCGTCGATGAGATCACACAACGGTGGCGGTCGGGGAAAACGGGACCACAGCTAGATAAAATTGTTGTTATAATGCGCATTTATTTAGTTAAAATGTAATGGGAGCAACTACCGAGTCCGGCAGCATTGGGGTCAAGCTCTAACTTATGACGAGATAGCGCTACTAGAGCGAATGTTTGATTAAGTGCGTCAAGAAACAAAACAGTTTTACCTTTATTGCGAGTGTAAAACACAAAAAAAGAGTGGATCATAAAATTTTATTCGCATATCGCGTTACCCTTTACGTTGGTAGAATGAAGATTCCCCTGTACCGCGGACCCGTCATATCAGAGCGTCGAGTTTGATGCCGCCATCTTACATTCATTCCATTTGGTTTTATTGTGGCCCGCGCCTATCAGCCAGACCCCTAACAGGATTTTAAATAAGATGTCCCGGCGAACCATCAAAAGATAAAGAAAGGTTGGCTCACAATTCGAAATTATGCGACTTCTACGATATAGACGGCCACTTTGTATGAATATCGTTTATGATACTGAATCCTTTAAAAATGTATCACTATTTTGTTCGTGGCGCGGTTGGTTCTTTTCAGATTTTTCTGTATTATTTGTTCAGTCGGAATAGAGTTGCCGGCGGCTGGCGGCAAGCTGGGCGACGGGCTACCTGTTTGATTTTGATGCATAGTTCAGAAGCCTCCAGCCAGAAATTGCAGCCTACTTTTTCCTCTCGGTTCTTCATTTAATGAATAACTTATGAGGAATGTAAGCAGGACACAAAGAATACAAGAATGTGTCGTTTTTTTTTCATATTATCTTAACGTAAACATTCCGAGTCCAATAAATTGAATTGGTTCATATAAGAAGGAACTCATTATGCATAAATACATGGATGTTGGTGCTTCAAGTTGTGCAAGAAGTTACAATTAAGTTTGGAGCTCGGGACATAAATCGTGCTCGTGGATGTCAGCAGTCGGGAACTCGGGAGAATCCCCCCTTAATATCCCCCCGTGTCGTTTTTACAGCAACAATTTTAATTAATATTTCTTAGCGGACATAATATTCAGTTTAAATGTTCCTCCTATTACCATACTGTTGGGGAACGGGCATTTACAGGACGGGACTTTGCGCAGCAAATTAAGTGCGAACATTTCAAAGGAAATGTTATTAGGTTGACTTCAGAGATTTTATAGTGAAGGAAACTAGCTCATTACAAAATATAATGATTACGTTCGGTTTCTAGGAAAAAATTTGAAAGTACTTACTTTATCCAAGCTTTTACGCCACATCATTGATTTAGATGTAAATTTAAATTATGTGATGAAAATACAAGATCGCTGAATAGCAACATTGATTCTGAAAGTACTTCACGAGTTCTATCAGATAGCAATATCTGTTTACATCGCTTTGTACTTTCAGGGTCTCCGACCTATAAGATTTTTGCTATTCTGCATAGATTTGAAATCGAAAAAATTGGCAACGTGTTTTTTTCGTCATTTTAATGTGCTTACTTGAATACTTACAGAATTATTCGACACTTAGAGCGACTGGAAGATAGGACTGTTATTGGAATATTAATAAATCTACCTGATACAATAACAATAAAACACTCAAATTCGTTTTCAACCGCATAAAGCCACTCACCTAGGTTCCATGTCTTCCATCTCGGCGAGGCTTGGGTTATCCGGGCGCAATACATTAAGGTCTTTATAGGGTGGCACCACAACGGGATGGTCTGATCTGTCGGTGAGCTGTCGACGCAGGAGCGACTGCAGGTCCTCGAAAGTGTCTGCTGGTGGAGGTGGGGTGCGTGGCTCGTCACCTCCGCTGCTCGCTTCGCTGCCCAGGGCGGATTGCTCGTACTCCCGGGAGCCGTTGCTTCCGTTGCTGCTGTAGATGGGAACTAGATTAGAACATGCTCAGGATAGGTTATGCGTGGCGCTTGTTATCAGTGGCGTGCACACCATATAGGCAAAAATACACTGCCTACCTTAGTATTTTGGGTACCCGATCTAATAATAGAGTTATTGGTAGATCTTTTTTTGTTATACTCCAGACATAGGCCAACGAAGGTCCTGTGTTTTGTGGTTGAGTTGATATGGAGGTACCAATATTTGGTAAAAACAAGTTACCTATACATAGGTGTCAATCCTTGGGGATTACTGCCTACCTTGTCGTAAAATCCAGTGCATGCCACTGCTTGTTATACTGTTTAGTGATAGTCTGATGTTGTTATTGACGTTTGACGACATTTCACTAATATTCCTGAAAGTTAGCGAGTGTTTGAATGCGTATTTTTGTTACTCTATGCCACAGAAACTGCGAAATTCATCAATTAGTAATAGTATTATTATATATTTCAAATTATAGCGTAAACTAGAAGGATATTTTGTAATTAGTATTAAAAAAAATAATAAAATAAATACACTTCACGACTTTTAATCGCAAAGCGGGGTAGGCAGAGGCACTTGCTAAAGCAAATGCCCACTGTTCACCAAGCGTATTTAACCCAACGTGGCGTAATATACAATAATTTTGCAAATACCTATTTAAATATCCGTAACTGTAGGTTAATTAAGACGACAGACACTCTTATTGAAACAAAAACGTTAGTAGAAGTCTATATAGACTATTAATATTACTGGCATACATTTAAACAGGTGATTTTTTTTTCAAATTGAATCAGCGAATAGTTAAAAATATATTTTCCATGTAGTAAATGAATAAAATTTTAAGAGATTCCGACGGTGGGGAAATGGTATTTTATTCTTCAAATTAGTTCGTTACTTAATAGGGCAGAATGACCATAAACTTTTAACTGACTTCAAAAAAGGTGGTGGTTCCCAATTAGATGGTATTTTTTATGTTTGTTTACTCAAACCGAAACATTTATAACTGCGTCTTCCCATCCCATAAACAATTTACATGGTTGATAGAAAATACTGAAAAGTGTTCTCTCTCATATCATAATTCATGTAAATATCCATCAATAATCGTGTATGGATTAATTTCCAACACAATTTGATATTAATCAATTTGATTGCATTCCGCTTAATTCGTTAAATGAAATCTTGAAAATCAATTCACTATACACATTTTCATAAACACGTTCTTCATTAAGGTGAATCGACAAAGGATTAGTTTGTTCAGGTATAATTTACAAACGCAGCGAAACGTTACCTATGTACCTAAAGTAATCTGAGCTAGGTAGTAGGTATTAATAGCGATTATTACGATGTAATGCAAAAATTCCAACCTGACTGTATGCTATACAGAATAGAATCATTGAATTTTTTAATCCATGCAGTTTATTCTGTAACTGTTATTTTTTCTGATACTGTCAAATTCAGCGCGTCAAATACACGTTCTTAAATATCTTGTATTGTTCTTGTGTGTTCCATCCTGTATACGACATTTCATGTCAATCGCTTGATATCCACCCACAAAACTTACATTTTGAATTAAATAAAAATAAATACACTTCACGCCTTTTAATCCCAAAGCGGGGTAGGCAGAGGCACTTGCTTAATAAGCAAATGCCCACGGTTCACCGAGCGTATTTAACCGAACGTGACAGGGGGTGAGCCCATCGCCGTTATAGGGTTCACACACCTTGTGGTGTGCGGGTTTCATCACGATGTTGTCCTTCACCGTACGAGCGTTGCGTTGTGTACATAGCTCTGAAAAAGAGTCCCATTGGTACACGTCCAGTAGCCGGACTCGAACCCGCGACCTCCCGGTTACAAGTCAAGTATCCGACCAACTGGACCAAAAAACGATGTTATTGCTAGAGCGTCTGTAAGATAATGGTAATGGTACTTAATATCACGAGGATTCTTCGCGGGGTTTCGAGACCGGCTAAACGTTTTGTGTCTGTAAAATCTGGCGGTTTTTGGTATCTGTATACCGCTAATGAATAATGCACATTCTATAGAATTATGTGTATCCTTCCTTCGTACTAATTTGGGTAGTAAGAATAATGATAATATACGTAGGTACAAGTATATTCCAGTACACAATATTTGTAATACTTTGTTTACCACGCTTTTTGGCTATATTTTTTCTTATTTCCAAATAAAAATAATTAGGATTAATCTACTAATGAAACTCCTAATAATGCAAGAAAAATACTAATGTCAAATTTCTTTTGTGTTTAAGCAGCCAAAGAAACAATGGGCCAGTCATTGTTCACTAACAAAAGAATGTTTATACACTTTGTTATCAATCCACACACAATCTTGAGCGATTACAATTTTTATCAGTATTCTTTCTTGTTAGAGGTTACCTGCGTACTTATAACACGACTCAATAATTTTATGGTGTCCATACTTATTGTCAACCAGCAAATCCGACAGACCCAGTTCTTAATTTTAAATGTTGATTTCGAAGTTCCCCGTGCAATTTTCTTATTTGTTTTTCTTCCATAAGATCGTTTTCCAGACTTTCGCAACAGAAAAAGAAAGAATTAGCGTCTGGGATGAATTGACGTGTTATAAAAATAAATTCATAAAAGTGACAAAAGTGTTTTGTTCAGTTCTTGAACTTAGAAATACCGAAAACAATCCATCGTTTTGCGTTAGTTTAACAGTAATATATAGAGTTTAGCAGAGTTAGGCTGTGTGACATGTCAAATTGTTTTCGTAATAAAAGAAATAGCGAACTTAACGACTAGTTTCGACGAGCACCTAATTGCGTCGAATCCTTACTGATAAAAACATTTGTATAAAGATTTACTTTTTTTTAAGTACAGTTTATCTCAGATATCGCAAACATATTACTCACATTTAAGGTGTTTTTTTAACATTCACATTGTAAATAGAACGGTGTAATACCTATTTACATAATCCCAACAAGCAGAAACTAATTAATAATTCACACTAGTAGGTACATGGCCAGAAATCAGATCTGTTAAGTTTTTTTTTATTTTTGGTTAAATGGTCCGGGCATATTGTATATCCCACGATAAGATTTATTTTCTCAAATTAATAACCACATGTACAGTCAGCCAAGAATCTGGTCTACAACCCTAACCCTAACTCACAACAATCTCATAAAACATT
>SJJU01015619.1:0-10016 GCA_012932125.1 Conopomorpha cramerella
AGGATATGTTCAAGACGCTGCATTGGAAAGGCATCAACATCAATGGAGAACACATCTCTCACTTGCGATTTGCAGACGACATCGTCATCATGGCAGAAACGCTGCAGGGCCTTCAACTGATGCTGAATGACCTAGCTGATTCTTCTCTACGGATCGGCCTACGGATGAACTTGGATAAAACCAAGGTCATGTTCAATTAACATGTTCTACCGGAACCGATTTCAGTACACGGCACCGTTCTCGAAGTTGTTCAAAAATATGTATACCTTGGGCAGACATTGCAGTTGGGTAGAAACAACTGCGAGGACGAGGTAAACAGAAGAATTCAGCTGGGTTGGGCAGCATTTGGGAAGTTACGTCGAGTATTAACATCAGCGATCCCACAGTGCCTGAAGACAAAAGTCTTCATTCAGTGTGTCCTACCTGTAATGACATACGGAGCTGAGACGTGGACACTGACGGCACGGCTGGCCCACAAGCTCAAAGTCGCACAGCGTGCTATGGAAAGGGCTATGCTGGGCGTTTCTCTGAAGGATCGAATCAGAAATGAAGTGATCCGACAGAGAACCAAAGTCATCGACATAGCTCATCTTTTTAGCAAGCTGAAGTGGCAGTGGGCCGGCCATATTAGCCGTAGAACCGATGACCGTTGGGAAAAACGAGTTCTCGAGTGGAGACCGCGTCTCGGCAAACGGAGTGTGGGACGCCCTCAGGCAAGGTGGACTGATGATATACGCAAGATGGCTGGCAGAAGCTGGATGCGAGAAGCCGAAAACAGATCACAGTGGCGTGCAATTGACAACTTTGCATACCTAATAGGCAGTATAAATAAAAAAACCGTTTCTGTATTTTCGTTTCAGGATGCTGTACAAAAAAATATTATATTTTTTAGATGCGTAAATTCGGAGATAATACGTAAAATGTGAAATATCTGTGATGCCGTCATTACTTTGTGCGAAATAGGTGGGATTCAAGCCTATCCTTATTTTTTTACACATCAATAAAATTGACAATATTAGTGACAGCAGAATTGTCAGTTTCAAAACAAACAAAAATAGGTAGTTTTATTTTCTTCCCATCTATTCTTGGAATAAACCTAAAACCACGCTATTTCACTACTATCGATAAAAAATGCATCAACCTGAACGAGAGAAAAAGAAACGTTAGGTGTAATATTAGTCTGACTCGACGTGGCTAGCAAATAAATAAACACACCTTTCTAACAGCAAAAGTAAACAAAACAACGATCTGCACAGACTACAACTTGAAGATTGACATTGACAGCTATAGTTTTCTTTTCTATCTATGTTTGATCTGTGTATCCATAATAGTGACGTCATATGGCGCTTACGCTCTTTCGAAAAAAAAAACAATATTAAAAGTTAAAATCATGAATGAAAACATTATTTTTATGTTGAATAAAAAAATACGGGTCAAATAATTTCATATTTTCTTCAATTTTCAATAAAAATATGATTTACATTCGAATGCAAAAGTTGTCAATTGCATTAACTAACTAACCCATCCATGAGAGTCGACAGCCAGCGCCACCCTGACACTGGTGGCGGTGGGTGGAGCTTGCAGTCGCGTGACTTCAAGCAGACGCACCGACAGCCGTCCCGTAGGCGTCGCGCCCTCCGCCCCGTCGGTGCTTCCCGGCTCCGATTTTGGGAAGAAGGGTTTGTAGCTGAAAATATAAGGAATGTTACTTTTTTAAACTGGTGAGCTTACATCGTTGTATTCATAAAGTTAGTACAGTGCTTGTGAAGGGCACAATAGAAAGTCTTTCTTGCAACTTGCAAAAAATTCTTTGATGCAACATTTCAGCTCGTAAACATGTTAAAAATCTATTTTAGTAGTAAGAGTGTTTTTTATACATAAGGATTTTTTTAAGTTTGTTTTGTTTCTTGTACAGTGCTATATTTTATTATGTTTTTAGTGTGTCGCAATAAGTGCGTTTTGGCTCTATGTTATTAAGCCTTATTGTTTTATTGTATATAAATAAATAAAAGTCAAATGGACGCTAAATACGGTCAAACCTAATATACGTCAACACATCATGAGCCTATATTTGTCCACTGCTGGACATAGGCCTCTCCAATTGCACGCCACTGTGATCTGTTTTCGGCTTCTCGCATCCAACTTCTGCCAGATACGTCAACTAGTCAGGCAATAATTTTAACTGTTAAGTCTACACAAATGTAAATAACTAGCTCTCTGTAATATGGTTTTAGGACCGTGATGGTCACGTAGTCTAGGACCACGGGTACCGGTTTGTTTTCCTTCTCCAAGAGTATATTATACTTCAGCAATGATAAACTTAATATGTTATGTTATTGAAATATTTATTGTTACCTATTATTTAGAAATGTAATTTTATAATTCTGTTGTCACACCCTAACAGGGTTTGTTCTTAGATGTAAGACTTACGCAATAAATAAATACTGAATAATTTACAATAATATAGATCATACATCTGAATGATATATAGCCTATATTTGATCTTTGTTTGTGCCTGGCTATTATTGTTTTGCATTTACTAGTTTCTAGCAGCATTCATTGTGAAGCCATCTACCATGCTGTGACGACCTATAATTAAGGCAGCACCTACACTTTTTTTTGTCGCCTATTTTATACTTTGTATTGTGCACGTCCTTGTTGGTTGTCCTTTTAAAATAAAAATATCCTATATCTATATAATTTATCCTAAGATTCCCACGGTTCTTCCAGTATCGGATAATCTGCGGGTAACACAGCCGGGGTACAGCCAGTTCATTCATACTTTTGAAGTGTATGACATGTATTTAAAGAAAAACTAAGTCTCACCGAATCTTATAATTAGGTAGGGTATGTCTCTGGGCGACGGCGCGCCTGATGTGCGACGCAATAAGAGAAGCCAGTCGCGGCTTCAGCTGCCGACCCTGGAACCTGCCGCGGACCTTCAGCTCCAACTTCGGCGGTGACTCGAATGCGATAGCCCAGTGGGTGTACGGTGTGCGGTGGAACATTACACGTACATTGCCGCTTAGACTCTCCACTGCAAGAAATAATATTAATGTTTACAAGACGTGTATTGTGAAGTGTTTGTGTGAGATTTTGTCGTTGGTGAATGACTATGTACATACATAGTACATATATGGAAGGACGTGACTGACTTTTTAGTAGTGTCTTCTGTTTCATTTTCAACATTTTTCAATTACTCGTAATATTATTATGAACCACATCAATTCATAGTATAAACAGTACTATTTATTTATTACTCGTGAAAACGCCGCGACTTCATTCGCACTGTTTCAGTATTCATTTCAATTCAAAAGTGCTACCACTAAGTTTTAAAATTAATGTTTTTCTTATATTAACTTCTACGGAACCCTTTTACGGAATGAATTTTGAAAAATCCTTTCTTATCTCACTTAAACATCATAAAAAGAACACTTGGGCAACATTTCAGCTATCTAGGGTCAAGAGTCTGGGCTGGGCGGTGATGAGTCAGTGATGAAATAAGCAGCTAGGATATTGAGTTTTATACAGGGTGGCTCATTTACAACCGTCAGTATGGGAAAGTTTTAAACTATAAGACATACGAAGACCTGTTTTATCACACACAACAAAATAACCTGTACTCAGGGGAATCGAACCCGGTTGTTTAGAAAAAAAAACGGATACTTTTTCCTTTTACAGATCGATTCCATAGGTCTTAAGAAGTAAATGTTTGTATGAAGCATGATGTTTAAAATGAATACAATGCATTGTTTTCACAAACTTTCATGTATTTTAGTAGCTGTTGGAAGTTGGAAATGACCACTGTTTTTTTAATACAATGTTCGAACTTTTTTATAATGAAGAATGCAGTTTTTCTTGTTATTACAATGATGACATGGTTCCTAAGAACATAACTTATTATGTCTTATAGTTTCAGACTGTCCTATAGGTACTGACCGAAGTAAATGAACCCTGTATATATATACAGCCAGATGGTCACTGAGTTGTTCGATTGTCTTTGCCAGATTAAGTAAAAGAGTAACGACTTGGGTTCCTGCAGTCAACACGATTCTGGAATCGTAGCACCAGACTGATAAAAGTTGCAAATACTTATGAAAAGTTGCTTAATTAATACAAGCAGAATCGTAGCTGCTTGCCTAAAGGTTATCATCATCATCATCATACTTGTCCACTGCTGGACATAGGTAAGTAAAGGTAATAATAAAATTCAATCTGTCACGAGCGACGACAACTTTAAACTTACGTATTAAGGCTTAAAAAGTTCAACATTTATTTTAATCGATATTTCAATACAACACAATTCAAACAAAACAAATCTCGGAAAGAAAAATACAATGCACAATGCAAGCTTGTTTCAGAATAAACAAGAATACAAAGAAAGAAAATGGTTCATAAAGCTTCTGGGATAGTAAAACTTTCAGCGAACAAGCCCCTAGGAAAGGAAATAACTAACTAGCAAAAGTTACATTGGGAGAGCAATAAAAAGCTTGTTTTATTTGTTCGTTCCGAGGCGACGGATGTATACGACTTCGTTGAAATAAGTACTGTAGTTAAACAGTAATTACGTGATTCATCCAAACTGTAAATGTTTATATTCTATTCGTGATGAATGATTGACAAAAAATATGGATTCCAAATACAAATGTATCTCAAAAATGTATCTTTTTTATCCAACATTTACAACAAAATTTATGGTCACACAACAATTTATAACAAAAAAGGTTTGTTCGGGGAAACAAGTGTACTAATGAAATCGCTATCATTTACTGAGTAAGAAAAACTAAGTCCGGATTATGACCACGAAATCATCTTGTATAAATATCAATGCCACTTTTCGTTGTAATGTTATAACTCAACAATGCCTTTACCGATTTGGCAAATTTTGGCCTTGAATTAATTATTCGTGGAAGTTCAGAAAAGGTTTGGACGTAGAGAAAATTTTTAAAAATCGCTTGAAATTTGGGATGCAGGTATTACTAAACTACGCGAATGAAATCGCGGGGCGTCCACTAGTATATAATAAATTTGCCGGAACATTTTTACACACGGTCACCTGATCCCAAAACTAGCATACCCTGTACTATGGGTGCCAGAGATACACTGATGTATGCTAGTATACTTACTCTGGAGGTCAATCACTTTTCTTTTTCTAAACGACTTAAAAAGGAGTCTTTCTTAATTGGAATACATGTTTTTTTATGTTTGTTCGCGGATAACTCCGTCGTGTTTACGAACCTTTTATTATTATTTTTTAATGGAAATAAGATATTACCAAGGTGGTTTCATGATAAGGAAATCGGGGTTTGATGATGGCAAACCTGATAAATCGAGGGAACTTTGAAAAAACGTATGTATGGGCGGCTAATACTGGTAAAGGTCGGTTATTTTTTCTTTAATAAAATCATTAAAGCAGAGTAGGACGCTTGTATTTTCTACGCTAACAGGTAGCCATATAATTATTTATATATTAATATCCGCGTAAGGTTCATAGATAAAGATGAAGAGTATAGGAAGAATCTACATGTAATTATGATTTGGTACATCAGACAAAAAAAAAACTAAATTACACTTCACGCCTTTTAATCCCAAAGCGGGGTAGGCAGAGGCACTTGCAAAGCAAATATGGGTATTTGCTTAGCAAGTGCCTTGTCCACGAGCGTATTTAACCCAACATCAACAACAACAAAAAAAAACTACTGACCTATAATAGAGATGTTAGCGATCTTGCCTAACAGCATGACCGCGTCGACATCTATCCGGAAGTTGCCGTCGTACGCCAGGTCGAAGGTGACCTCAAGTGACCTGAGCCGGGCCCCGTCCTCCTCCAGCTCGCCGGACAGGAGGCGAAGGTTCGTGATGCTGGGGAACTCTGAGCCCACTTCCAGTGAACGGAGCTGGAACAGGAGAAGGGAAGGTAACTAATATAGGTAGTACAACCTACTTCGTCATACTTTCAGGAAAAGCTACTGAAAGAAATTCAACGTAAATATACAATAATACAGTTTATACGTCGTATTAACACATGATTTATATATCATTATCCGAATTTCCCACGGGAACGTGATAAATTGCGGGTAGGTAACATAAATATAAATGAATTATTAAATTAATATTGTACACACTGTGTGACAGTGATAGTGCTATACCAAACATCTAGATCTGTCTCTGTCACATAACGTAAATAAATATTACTTTTAGATGTCATGGTATCTTTATTTCTAACTTAACTCATTAACGCCCATTTTGACTTTTATTACCAAGTAATAGAGTTTAAAATAACTTGTCAGTCTCCGAGTACAGTGGGTGCTAATGGGTTAAGTCAATAAATCCACAGAACTCAGTTCATACTCACTGTAAGAGACTCAAATATCTTGCCCGAAGATGTCTTGGCCAAAAGCTCGGCGAGTTCCGTGGCCATGCGCCTGCGCAACCACCGGGTGTCCGCCGTGCTTTGTTGGAATATAAACTGTAGGATCGCGTTAAGAGCCCCCTCTGGTGTACTGCCAGCGCCTCTTGTTAGCTCGTTTAAGATTTCCTGTGGAGTTCAGATTTTATTAATCTACCTACCGTAACCATATACAGCGTGTATTACCAGTGGAATCCCCCCCGTATGACTCTCTCCCTTATAAGTCTTGGTTTAGAAATTGTTTTTTCCTAGCAAAATATTTTTCAGCTCATCTGTCATTTCTCCCTTGAATTATAGATGCAGTAATCGCAGAAGAGACTTTTTTGGCATGGAAGTTCCTAGAGGTGTGTAATACGTATCTTTTTATATTTAATAGGGCGTGATACCCTAAGACGTATAAATATAACATAATTATGTGAATACATGAAACTACGAGAAGGCAATCGAGGGGCGTCCAGTAATATTAGATTACAACAGTATACTAGGTAAGTTTATATCATTAAGCTTATCTTTGCTTAATTTTCGCGCTATAATCCCCGTTTTAAACTTTTAATATCATGTCAGTGCGCGTTTCCTTAAAAAATATGTAGATATTATACCAAATGTCATAAGACTTGATCTTATCGTGGTTGTAGAGTCTACTCATCTTTCGGCGGTTCACCAACACGGTGAGTGAAATCAATGGGGAATTTTCAAACTCGAAAAGTTTCTTATCTAGATGTCGCTAGTAGGTATCCAGGGGGACTTCTGTCAGTTACATTTTAGTACATTTTTTATTATTTGGGCGAGTTATTTAGACTTCAGACACTTTTGTGACATGTAGACAAACAATAAAAAAATACTGTCGCCTTCAATACTGATTGCTTGAAGTTAGTAATTTTGAAAACATATTTTGTCCTCGTAATACAGCTAGCGCCATCTGTTATAACTAAGAGAAACAGGGGCCCTGAAAATTCCCCATTAAAAAAAATAATTTAAATCAAACATAAACATCTCTCACTTGCAACTTTACCTTTCTGCAGTCAAAAAGTTTGTTAGCAACATTCCTTTTAATCAAAGCTTGTTTTTTATTCTCTCGCACGGCTTCGCATGTAATTATACTGAATAGACTGTCTGCTACCGAGGTAAGCGTAAAAAAATAACCACTGCAATTCCAACCATGTGTTGATGACATTACAGTGAAAAATTACTTGGCGCATTGCATGTCACCGCGGTGGTCATTAGGGACAGGCGGGCATTTCAGTAAATTTTCGGGAGAGCCATTGTTTACTTTGACCTTTTGGAAATGTGTTGGTTACTATAGCTTTCCCTGGGGACATGTGATATTTAAAATTGGTGCCTTAAATGGAAGGTGGCTGACCGTTATTAAAAAATGTTTGTATAGATTCTAGGTCAAGTAAATTATATGTTAAGTTTTTATTTTTGTGTACAAGACACGACACTCGTGATGAATCTACGGTTTAGTCTAGAACACACAGTATACAGAACACAATTAACTGGTTAACCCTATGATTAAACTCGAACTCACAACCCTAAAGACTGAGTTTACGCAACCACTAGGCTGCATTTCAAACTTACACTTAGTATTCTGAACACATGAAGATAGATTGCAGACATAACAATCATTGATAGCGTGCTCCATTACGTGATAGGCGGTAAGCCTATCGTCGTTATAAGATCCAAACACCCTACGTTATGTACTTAAGCTTCCTTTACGATGTTTTCCTTCACCATAAAGGAGGTGTACACGTACTGTTGGAGACTACCGGGTTTCCGAACGTCGCGGCGGATTTGACATTTCACGTCATCCGCTCACGACCGGACTTTACGTCTACCCTTTGACGACACCACACCTACGATTGGGCATCGCTATAATTGTCGCGAATCTTACATTTATTGTTAATAACTTTAATACTTGGTGAACACGACCAGTTAAAACTACAGTCCACGCATTTTATTTCCTTGACCGATCACTGAGCTAACATGTACGTAATAGATTCCATGAGTCAAACCATGAGTGCGAGAGAGAATAGACAGGCCAGAGCCCAAACTGAGCTTTAGAGCAACGATTTTTAATTAGAAAAGTTCTGCTTCATGCTTATCCTTGAGAGGAGTAGGCAGTAAGGATAGAACTCCACCTACGTCCGATTCTGACACACAGAAATTGATTGCCTCATCCAAAAGTTTATTTCGTCGAAATCAGGGCCCGTGTTCCTCTAGTACTTAGTACTTATTTCATTGAAAAACGACGTGTCTATTTTCAATTCAATTCAATAAAAAAATTGGCTCTTATGTTCAGCTTTAGAGCACACACACACACTCGTAGACCTAATGTATTAACAACTGTTACCTGTCCATTTGTTGTTACAAAAGTAATAACTCACTGTCTAGCTAATTTAAATTTGTTATTAATTTAATATTATATAATTCTTTATTCTCTGATGGGAAATGTTACAAACTGTAAGAAGATTTATATATTAACTAGGGGACGCCCCGCGATTTCATTCGCGTAATTTCAGTTCTTCATATAAACTATAACGCCCTCTATATAGAGACGCGACCAACAGGATCGGGCTAAAAAGTATCCTATCTTGAGTTAGTTTTTAGTTACTTTCTTTTAGATACATAGGGTATAGGTTACCCTATGTCCCGCGCCACAGGGTAACCTATAGCGGGAACAGTGCCATTTATTTCTACGCACCTAACCTTTATATAAAGAATTTCATTTATAACCGATAATTCTGCCGTTCCGACTATGTTTGGTCATATAATTGATTAGATTTGTCACATTTGATAGAACTTACATGAACTTTGACAAATAAAAGTCTAAGTTCGCTTTATATTTAGCTTTATACCCTTAGGTTAGTATTCTGAAACTACCCACAAGCACATAACCGAGTAACATTTGTCCGGTTCTTATCGTGTTTATTAAAAAGACAAACCATGCTCAAATAATACTGAATATAGACATTATTGTTTCAGAATACGGACCTTAGATAGACCATCTTGTATGTACATCTAAAGGTGCTGATAGACTTGAGCATTCACCGTTTTTATATATGTTGAGCTGACCCTAACATAGATCTAAATATTGCTACGAACACGCATTACAGCGAACTCTCTAATCGATACTCGTCAAAGATATTCTTCATGATGACAGACGTTTTTGATGACAGACGTTTTGATTCGTTCGCATATAACGAATGACTATAGTTTTATCAAAAAATGATAAATAGCGGACGGTGGCAAAAGCTCGAAGCAAATCTGCACTTTCGTTAGATTGGTCGCTAAAAATGTTCTCGTACTTTTTTCTGTGATGTAACATCAGGAATCTAACGAAGCGAATACTGCACTTTCCGGTCAGACCGCGAAAGCTCTGTTATGGAAATGGAAATTACACTTACCGCTGGCAGAGTGATGGGTGTTGTGATATGTTCCTCCCGCGTTCTCTTCTCAAAGGGTTTCAGGTAGTAGAATATGACGGCGCCAATCAAGATGAGCACAGAGCCGGCGCCAAAAAGCGCCGAAAGGACAAGCCAAACCCAGTCCGGCATTTTCAATTAGTCTAACTATAAGTCTTCAATGGTGACTGTAAAATTAAGAAACT
>SJJU01015623.1:0-19953 GCA_012932125.1 Conopomorpha cramerella
TTGTATCGTATTCTTGTATTGTGTTGTATTGTGTATATTTTGTAAATTCTTATCTACCGCATGGGGCATCCTGTAAGAGTAGATACTGTAATTCATATAAATAAATAAATGTATGTAATTCAATTCATATAAAATAAATAAATGTAAGATTTCCCTCTTCAATTCCATCGTCAAATCGGTTCTACTCTTCGGCTGTGAGACGTGGAGAGTGACAAAGGCTCTCACGAACAAATTACAAGTGTTCGTGAATAAATCCCTGAGGTCGATCCTCCGCGTATTCTGGCCGAACACGATACGGAACGAGGGCCTATGGGCACAGTGCGGTCAAATCCCTATTGGGGAGGAGATTGCACAACGCAAATGGCGGTGGATTGGTCACACGATCCGAAGAGGGAAATCCAACAAGGCGAGCATCGCGTTCGAATGGCAGCCTGTGGGAGGTCGACGCAGACCTGGACGCCCCGTGCACACGTGGCGGCGCGCCGTCGACGGCGAGCTGAGAGCGTGAGGGCTGAGCTGGTGCGATGCCAGAGCAGTCGCAGAGGACAGGACGGCGTGGCGCCATCTTGTAAAGTCCCTTTGTACCACTGGGGTACCATAGGACTTAAGTAAGTTAAAGTATGTTTTTGCTGACCATTTTTCGAACGAAAGGTTATACGATATGTGTAAAATCATCTCCATACACCTTATCCACGCATGCTACGTTGATAAGCCATACTCATATGCCTCTTCATTTTCTGGTTTTGCTATCACTTTAATTAAATTATTCATTTCACTTGACTCTGCTTCGCATATGGTACACACAGCCCCAGAGCTTGTGTCAGTCAAAACTTGTGCAACTTTGCCGTCGACCATAGTCAGAAATAATTAATGTGTCATCTCGATTAATTGATTATCTATGTTTATCTTAGATGCCACCTACTTACGTATTTATTTGTGATCGAATATCACTTACTAATGCTCGAGTTTTTTCTGGTGTTTCCTTAGCGAATTCTATCAAAATCGGTCGACAATACCGAACAGAAGAGCAAGGTGGATTTTGCCAATACAGTTCGTTTATTTCTAAATTAATTAACTTGATAGGAACCAGTGAGGTAATGAATAAGTTGGCATCAGAAATATTTTCGTTTTCACCAGGCAGTACTTGTTTGTACTCACTTTGTCCTGACGAGCCATCACAACCTAAATGGGGTTACTGTAGTATTTAGTGGGTTGTGTCTTACACCGGAAAGTGGGTCACCAATGTCTTCCCCCAACAACAAAAGCAGGCGTTTCTGGTTTAGAATCTTTCTGAGGACCACCTCCTAAAAGAAAGTCAAAACATTAATTGTTATAAACATTAATAATTAAACTTGACTTATGTAATTCTTTTTATCTTTATTTACTAAGTACATGTAAGCCATCTTGGTTAAAACATTGCATATATATTGATTTTCAAAGTTCATTATGTACATAACTTAGTACAAAAAATATCAGACGGCAGGGTTGTTTCAACATATTTATGGAAAGAGGTATAGAAATTAATCTTACCAGTCCCTTGTCGGTGAGTTTTGTGCACTCTAACTTTCCGCACCAACTTACTTTTGTAATCATCATCCTCAATGTAGAAATGCAGGAAATTGAAAAAATAAACTTATGGTAATTATGGGTAGCTTAAAAATATTGCTTTACTCCCGGTAAGGTTTTTTTTATATTTAACCTATCGCAATTAGGTGCAGTAATGATGAGACGAAGGTGGACGATCACAACATGAAATAGGTACATACTTGTCGCCAACCATCTGCATTTTTCACGACATAAGTGGGATCCAGGCTGTTCAGATGTCGCGATAGCTCCTTGTACAGCCTCTTGGACTGCTCTCGGCCCTCAGGGGTACTTTTAAGACGACCCAACACTAATTGTTGGTTCGCCTCCATGAAATCCACAAGTGCCTCGAGCTGTACGGGGTTTACACTTATGTAAATTTGGAACTAATATAATATACATTTACGCCAATTTCGTGTCTAATTCTAAGTCTGTACGACAACTTATTTACTTAGATTTTATATTTTCAAAGATTTCAAAGTTTTTGCGTCCGTTTTTTTCTCTTTTGGCACTTCTGACAGTGACTGAACTCCCATTTTGATTGAACTTTTCGAGAAAATTTTATCGATACTGGCGAAATTGCTTATTTCGCGACTCGGCTGCTTCCTCTGACAATTGCACGATTGGCAGTAATGCGTGCTCAATCACCAAAGCACCATGTGATAAAATTGTGTGTATCGTAGGTGTCATCGGATCAACCCACATAATATTGTGCAGTGGACTTAAATATTCCGAAAATTTAAAAAATAAATAAAAAATTGTAACAGTGAAAACAATTTTATGTTGACACACGATACTTTATTTGAGCAGTAACTTTAACGTAACACAGATTGACACTTATGAGATAGTAGGTAGGTACACTAATTATTATATGGACAAGTTCCGAAAAGGACCACACTGTGGATGCAATCCGGAAGCAAGTCTATGGGGTACTGAGTAGCATCACAGTTCCGAAAGCTTGGAAGCTGGGAGCGCTGCTGCACACCAACTGACTAGCTAGTCGACTCGAAGTCTTCTCACACCCTTTCGGGGTGGGGAAACGGGGTGTGCGCCGTTTGGCGCCTGCCCGTGGTGTCCTCGCCTCCCGTGAATACGGGAGGGTCATTGGGCGTGCTCCTCTAGTCCCCGGGGGGGGACCAAAGGATGCGGGGCGTCTTCATGGCCAACTCTCCCCCGCCCGGCACGGGCGGGGGCTTGGCTTCCAACTCTCCTCCGCCCGGGCGGGCGAAGGCTTGGCTGCCAACTCTCCTACGCCTGAGGGATCAGGCGCAGGCTTGGCTTGTGGAGTCTCTTGGTGTACCAACTCTCCGTCAGCCTAGGCCTTGCGGCTTCGACTGACGGCTTGAGGAATCAGCGGGGAGGGTGCCCGGCAACGTCGTCGACAGGCAGTAGGTCGCGCGGGTACGCCCTGCCATCCGGCGGTCGCGCGTGCTGCGGCGCTATTTCCTTGAGGTGGGACAGCGCCGAGGAGTCGGCACGCGCGAACATGCCCCGGGCAAGGCGTGCGATGTGGTCGTCCAGGCTTTCCAGACGAAGGTCCCTCTGGACTAGCTAGCTGCGTGCGTGTGGGTTTATATATGCGGTGGCGGGGGGTAGGGGCGCGTGTCGCCCTGCCGCCGCCGCCGCTGAACCTGGAACTCCATGAATCAACGAGCGCGCAGATGGGCCGTTTAGCTAGTGTGTTACATTTATAGGTACTCTAGGCCCAGCTATCAATTCATTTAGACAAATATCAAATGATCTTCGTTGTCTAACTGACCCGCGAGCTCTTTCGGCTCTCATTAAGATAGTTTCCAAAACGGACGTTTCTTGGCTTGTACTTGGCACTTCAACAGTATAATTACTTTGCTGGGTCTCTTATGAATTGCCTTCGATATTCACATTTTCCGCAGTCTGATTAAGTTTTTGTAATTTCTGGTAGGTTTCTTTCAAAAGTGATTTTGCTTTTTCGCACTGTCGATCATTCAAAAGTACATTTAACCGTCGATCTATATACATCGCTTCTAAAACAACGTCGTTGTATAATAATTTGATTTCACGCGCTTGCATGGATTGTGTTAGGCTGGTTGCGAATTCGTGATCAATAGCTGAAATCAAATTCTTGCAATTTGACCATACAATACATATAAAAGTCTCCAATAGTTAGGTCTTGTCTTTGTAATTGTATAGTAGCCACATTCGCTGGCTTGAGACATTCTATTGGTGCTCCCACATTGCCGTTAGAAAATGTTTGTAAACATTTTATAACACCAAAACATTTACTAACAAATGTTAACAATTGTTTCATTTTGTTAGAAACTGTTACATGTTATAAGTGCTCCTACATTGATGGAAAATGTTTGAACATTTTATAACATCTAGTATTGGCTCGCAGTTTGGTTTCGCCTTCTGAGGGCCGAGGACGTCTACACGAAAATGGAAGAAGATTTGCTCATTGGAATAGCTTTTATTTTTTGTTTAAAAAAGAAGAAAAAGCGCTCTTATTGGATGCGCTAAAAGCTAGAGGAAAATAGTTCCGGAGCTTTCCAGACCCATGATCATCATCATACTTCTTTAGACGTCTCAGCGTTTTGAATGTGGACGTAATTTATCGGCTCCACCAACAAAATGATTTTCGATTTGGCCTTTATGTCACTTTTCGGATCCACTTTGATACTGGGATCAGCACACTCCCACAAATCCTCATGTTGAAGATAGGATTGAACTGCAAACCTCCAGGTCAAATAATTTTCTCGGCCGGCTAATTTTTCTATTTGCGGATTAGACACAGCCATTTTCCAAATTCGGAAAATATTGCACCCGGACTTATTCCTTCACGATAAATATTATCACAGTTCCTTAAAATGCTTTTCTGGCCTACTGATATCTATTAAACAGTGCCTGGGCCCATAACCTGATGAAAAGACACCTTCGGAGGAAAAATAGATAAAATTTATTTTGTAGAAGTACACCAATAACAAACTAGGTTGCTAGGACAACCGACCATAAACCTAAACATGGTCCAGATTATGTTTATGTTCTTCCAACATTTTTCTTAGCCCGGTCCATGCAAGAATGCATTGAATCTGCCTCTGATTGGCGATCTCAAAATATCGGTGAATGATGTTTTCATCGTATTTTTTACAGCATGTGAGGACAAAGAAAATATCATACGATTTTCGTTCTGCCCAGCACAACCATCAGGGTAGAAGATGAAGTTTTTAATACCTCTTCTATATTCGTGATCAATAAAGTTTGAAATGCAGCTTCCCACTTCGTTCGCTCCTCTTTTCGCTATTTGGTAATGCCATAGATAACAATAACCCTTTCTATTTGCGGTATCGTGCACTGTACACTGTTACACAGGATATTTTCTTTTACAATAAAATATGTTTACTTCGGATTGGGGTACAGTCAAAACCTTTTCTAAGTCATAGATAGCGACTGTTGTAACAGAAGAATCACAGTAATCTATGTCCTGTTTCTTTAGTGTACGGACAGCTTCTTTATTCATTATATGTGTTTTGTGTATTTCTTCAAGTTCTTTTTTCTTTTTGCTGTCAGCTTGATTGTAGGTGGAGTAAAGACCACACATGTATTTCTTAGGATGATGAAAACTGAGGTTAAACTTTGTATTAAATACACTTTGGTACTGTCTCTTTGAAGCCATCTGTACATCTGCAGTATCCTGTTCTTTAAACCATTCTTTGTAGAGCCGATACATTTTTGAGATATTCAGGGTCTCTTCCAAGTACAACTTCTTAGAGGTTTCTAACGTAATAGGAGTCACGTCTTATGCGACAGCGGGAACATTAGAATTTTGGTTTGACATGTTACCATCAAGTCTATCTAAGTCTATCAAAGATCTTTCGTAGCACGCCTGCTCAAATATGGTAGGTGAAGAAGGTCGCCCTGCATTCTCTACAGGAATTTCTGAAAGGTCATTCATCAGAGCTCTACGTGGTGAGTGGGCTGTCATGTATTGCTTTGCTTGTTGGGCGGACGTGGAACGTGATGAATGGATCGAAGGCAAATTAGCAGAGACCGTGTTTGGAGATAATTCTATCAGTTGTGTTCCTGATCGAAGCGCTTGGTAGATACTTTTTTTGAACAGATTTTGAAGTACTTGGTGTATTATTTGCAACTGTTGATGTAGTAGCCAGTTCTCCTAAAGCGTCTTCATCTAACGTAGCGTCTGAACTGTCAGATGAAGATAAGTTATCTGGTTCATAATTACCGTCAGATGCGTATTCGCCAGTGCTGTCATAAAACGGAACGTTTCCCTCCACGTCATCTTTATCCGTGGAAACTTCGCAAAACAACTTCGCCAAGTGTTCCTCATCATCTTCATAACTTCTCCTGGGCCTTAGTCTCCGCGAAGACATCTGCAGGTAATAAAACAAGCGTTAAACCTATCAGATTTCGATAATTATACTTACCTACACCCAAATACGCATAACAAATCCTTTCTCCCAGGAAAGGATAGCCAAAGGCCGCACCTAGGCAGGTGCCCACATTTCACCAAGCATGTGATATCCAAACGTGACAGGTGGTAAGAAAAACAAATCGCTATAACATATTCAGCCAGATTTTTTTTTTAATTAGCTATCAAACCTTATCACAAAAAATTAAGTAAGTTGGAACGTAGTGAGGCGTATTTCGCGTATTAGTTAGTAGGTAAATGAATAATGCACATGTTTTTGATGTAATTTGGTAATTAGCACTTCAGAAACAAGTAAAATAAGGTACATACATACGGTTTACGGAAGCAGTTCTGACTAAGAGCGTAGCGGCGCGCCACGATACGTTATTCCCCTGGCGCACACGCCGGTACACTGCCTACATACACTGAGGCGCGGGCGACGTCTCATACCGTTGTGTGCGTATGAGCAGTGACTTTGTGTATGTGTGAGTGCGCCGTATAAAGTGTAAAAAAGACACTTATGGGGCACATAGAAACGTGACATCAGGTATGATAGAGCACAACATGTTCGCCATACTCAATCTATGAAATACAAGTCTGCTGTTACCGTTGTTCCAATTACCAAATTCAAAGTGAGGATGCAATTGCGTTTATTTTTTTAATTTGTGATACTCGACGGTAAATTCAGTTGTGTCCATCAATGTGAACAATGAAACAAGACCGTGCGCCTGTTGCTAAATGTCACCGTCTCAAACATCATCCTCGTTTCCAATTATTGCTGGATGATTTATTCCTTTTTTTATTCCTGATTTATTATTCATTCAGTTACGCGAATCAGTAGATTTTATTGATTCGCGTAACTGTGGATTAATAGTGTGCACAGTTCGAGAATTGTACACCCACCGTGTATCTGCGACGCGCGGAAGTTTTTTTAATTTCGACAAGTGGTTTTTGTAAAATTCCGTACGTTTCGCACTATGTTGAAAAAAATTTGGAATATTTTTTAATACGTTGAAAAACGTTTTTGTAGCATTTATACGTTCTGAACTGCGAGAAAGTACAAGGTTTAGAAGATGCGCAGAGCACCAAATATATAATGCAAGCGGGCAAGTTTGTTTTACCATCGCTTGAACGTCGTTGCGATCTGAGGACAAGACGGCAGCGCCGTCATTTGTTTGGGCAACCAATTTTGATGTGCTTATTAATTCTTCTAGTACTTTCAAAATAAGCTCAGTCAACGTCGCAGCTGATCAGAACAAACTTCTATGAATTTAATGAATTTACCATAAACGCCTTAGTTTTGAAAACATTAACAAACAAATTACCTAACAACACGTTCAACAAGGACTCATTGGGTCCTATTGGCAATTTGATCCTGGCTGACCCAGAATTTAACATAAGAAAAAACATAGGTATACTGCTGGGAGCCGACATATTTTCTGAGCTCATTATGGAAGGCGTATTAAAGATTAACAATTCAGCGATAACAGCACAACAAACCAGATTAGGGTGGGTCCTATGTGGAAAATTTACTACGTTCAACTGTCACGTAATCATGAACAATTCAGAAAATATGAGTAAATTTTGGGAACAGGAAGAAATCAGTTGTGGTCAGCAAGAAACAGAGGACCCATGTGACAAGTTTTACTCTGAAACAACAACAAGGCTACCGGACGGCAGATACCAAGTGAGGCTTCCTATGAAACAAAACTTCCAGGAAAATCTAGGACACTCCAAAGCGCAGGCGATAGCGCAGTATAAACAACTACAACAAAAAATTTACAAGAGGCAAGATTTTGGAAAACAGTACGAAAAATTCATGGCTGAATATGAAGAATTAGGTCATATGCAAATCTCGACCAATAACACGAATCCAGAGTTCTATTTACCTCATCATGGCGTCACACGAAGTGAATCAACAACAACAAAACTAAGAGTTGTCTTCAATGGCTCAGCTAAAACAACCTCTGGAAACAGTTTGAATGATTTAATGGAGAACGGGCCCAACCTACAAGCTGACCTTCAACATCTGATGATACAATGGCGCCAGTACAAACATGTCTTTACAGCAGACATTGAAAAGATGTATAGATATATCTCCGTTCATCCACAGGATAGATCACTGCAAAGGATCATCTGGAAAGACAGTAATGGACGCTTAACAGACTTTGAACTCACAACAGTCACCTACGGTACAAAAGCAGCTCCATATCTAGCACAGAAAACATTAAAACAACTGGCAGCTGATGACGGAGCCCAGTTTGTGCACGCTCAGCATATTTTACAAAACAATTTTTACATGGATGACGCTTTGTTTGGGCAACATACTTTAGAAGAAGCAAGGATAAGTAGAGATGAGTTGATTCAACTATTAAAACAAGGTGGATTTAACCTACGAAAATGGAACAGCAACGATCCTGTACTTCTCGAAGATCTAGAAAAAACCATGCGAAACCCGCAGAATTTCACATTTACAGAAACAGAAACAGCAAAAACTTTAGGTCTGGGATGGAATTCTAAACAAGATATCTTTGAGTTCTCCTCAACAGTAGAACAACAGACAAACAAAAAGAACACGAAACGAAATATGCTGAGTGATATCGCTAAACTATTTGATCTCCTAGGTTGGTTATCACCAATCACAATCAAAACAAAGATATTATTTCAACAAGTTTGGCTATCTAAAGTACAGTGGGATGAAGAATTACCTGACAGTATCTCTAAAGAGTGGGACTCTGTACGAAAGGACCTCCCGAACATAAAAAACATCAAGATACCACGATGGCTGCGAACAAACAAAAGCGACGAGTGCGTCGAATTACATGGATTTTGCGACGCCTCAGAAAAGGCGTTCGGATGTGTAGTGTACGTCAAGGTACACAATCCCACGTAACATTGGTAGCGGCAAAAACAAAAGTAGCTCCTATTGACAAAAAGCTGACGTTACCACGACTAGAGTTATGTGGCGCCCTGTTGCTCGCGAGACTGATGGATAAGGTCAAGAACAGTTTGAGCATTAACATAACAAAAACATATGGCTGGACTGACTCAATGGTGGTTCTAGGCTGGATACAAGGTGACTGCAGTCGCTGGAAACAATACGTCGCTAACAGAGTACAAGAAATAAAACAGTCCATATCAACAGCTGATTGGGGACACGTGAAGTCCGAATATAATACCGCTGATTGTGCATCGAGAGGTTTACTACCGTCACAATTAAAGCAGTTTTCAATTTGGTGGAAAGGACCAGAATGGTTGAGGACAGACAACAAGGACACTACTGTAGCAAAAACCTATTATACCACTCAAGAAGAAACAAAACATCAATCCTATTCCGTAAGGCAATTAAATGACCCTAACATTATCGATGTTATTATAAACAATAAAGGGTCAATCACCGCCGCCGCACGTGTATTAGCATGGGTATCGCGTGTAGCGCCAGGATCATGTTACAACACTAAGTTCCTGACTTTGCAAGAATTGCATAAGGCAATGACGCGCATAATCAAACATTTACAATCAGCTGAGTTTACGTCGGAAATACAAGCAATACAAAAGGATGGAAAGGTGAAAAGCAATAGTAAAATTTTGAAGTTAAATCCAATATTAGATGAACATTCCTGCTTACGCGTCGGGGGAAGATTGAAACATTCAAGGCTACAGTACAATGCGAAACATCCTCTGATACTGCCATCGAACCATCGTGTTACTCAGCTACTCATCGAACAAGCTCATATGCTAACGTTACACGGCGGAGCCCGATTAACATTAACATTCTTGAGACAACAATACTGGATCATCGGTGGCCAACAAACCGTAAAGAAATACTTAAGACTTTGTGTAAGGTGCGCCAGATTTACCCCACAGAAAAACGAACAGCAGATGGGAGATTTACCTAAGGTCCGAGTGACTCCTGCGCGCCCTTTCTACAACTGTGGAATTGACTATGCCGGTCCAGTTGAACTAAAGGCTAACAAGGGAAGAGGTGTAAAAACCTGTAAGGGTTGGATCGCTGTGTTCATTTGTATGGCCACCAAAGCGGTCCATTTGGAGTTGGTTTCCGATATGACCACACAAACATTCATAGCAGCACTGAACAGAATGGTGTCACGTAGAGGCTTCCCCCGAAACATTTATTCAGATAATGGATCTAACTTTGTCGGTGCAAATCGAGAGTTAAAGAAACAATTTCACGAACATGAAACATTTTCAAACATATTTAACATCGCTACAGCAATGCAGATAACCTGGCACTTCAATGCACCTTCGTGGCCGTCAGGAGGAGGGTTATGGGAAGCCGCAGTAAAATCAACAAAACGCCATCTCAAACGAGTGGTAGGTGAACAGAAACTCACCTACGAAGAGTTCGCCACTATGTTAATACGTATCGAAGCATGTTTGAACTCCAGACCACTGGTCCCGCTGACAGAAGACCCGGAAGACCTGGATTTTGTTTTGACACCTGGTCATTTCTTAACAGGGGAACCTCTTCTATCGATACCTGAATCGAACCAAGAGCAAAACATGAGTTTAACATCGAGATGGAAACTAACAACCAAAATGGTTCAAGACTTCTGGAAGAAATGGTCTTCAGAATATCTTCAACAGTTACAGGCCAGAAACAAATGGCAACAAAACAGAGAAAATTTCAAAGTGGGGGATGTAGTCCTCATAAAAGAAGACGGTCTTGCTCCAGGGAAATGGGCAATGGGAAGGGTCGAGGAAACACACCCAGGTGCCGACAACCTAGTACGAGTCTTGACGTTGAAAACCAAGGCTGGCATCTTGAAAAGACCCGTGATAAAGATTGTAAAGCTACCCGTGGAAGAAAAATTGGAAAATAGCAAAACAGAATTTAAAACAACAAATACAGAACAAATAAACAATCACACGAAAAGGAGGAAGATTAAAGGAACCAGCAAGGGTACCTATTTATGTGCCTTTGTAGCATTCTTGTCACTATTTACAAGCACACATCAACAGAAACAATACAAGTTAACCCCATTTGAACCAGGAAGAAGAATCTACTATGATGAGATTGGAGAACTACACACTGTCCATGACAGCTGGACTATACTTACTTATGTCAACATGTCTACCTATTGGAAGGGAATGGAAACCATAGATGATTGTGTGAATCATATAGATAATATTTGCCAGCGATTCGAATATCAAACGCTATGTGGAAGCATAGTAACACAGCTTAAACAAGAACAACGAGAAATAGAACACAACAACTACTTACTACAAAATCAACAAAACAGCAAAACCAGGACAAAGAGAGGGTACTTCAATGGCATTGGGAACCTGGCCCGTACTCTTTTTGGAGTCTTAGATGAGAACTTTGCGGAGCTATATGCTCATGACATTCGCAAAATAAAAGAAAATGAAGCATATACGATGAAACTGTTAAAAAATCAAACAAGTATAGTTGAAATGCAAAACAATATTATAATGCGGAATGAAGCAAGCATGATTGAACTATACAAAAGTATAGATGCACACATCAGTGACGTTGAACAACATTTACAGCGGGTAATGAAACAAACAGAAACTACCAGCCTGATGAACTATTTCAGCATCGTTACATTGTCGACATTCAGCTTAGTTAGTAAATTACGAAGAAATCAAGATGGAATGCTGGACGTCTTACAAAACATACATGAAGGGCACATGGACTCGAGATTTATCTCTCAGGATCAGATCCTCAACGAGTTAAACACGATATCTGCACAGTTGCCGAAACATCTGGCACTTCCAGTCGACAACGCACACAGTGAACTAGCTGATATCTACAAAATAATACATGTCAAGGCTCGGATGACGTCAGAATATTTACTGATTGAAATTATACTACCACTTATAAACGACAATCAGCTGAAGCTGTACAGAGTTATACCTGTCCAGGTTATAGTCAACTCGTCGGCAACAACTGTTTCAACTAAAACAGAATACCTTGGCATTAGTATGTAAAGGACATATACATGAATATCAACAAAGAAGACCTTCAACATTGCACAGTTCTTCGCAGAAACAATCACATATGCACATTTAACAAGCCTGTCTACAGCATGCGTCAAAATAATAAGCCTTGCGAAATAAGCCTTATCACCACGAATATAAATAATGCACATTGTAATGTAATCCAAGAACCGTGTGAAAACAAATGGATCGAATTACAACGACATAATGTGTGGCTGTACAGCTGTTGCGAAAAATGCGATCTGCGCATTCTTTGCCCAGAACATATGATGTCCGAAGTTACAACAGGTACTGGACTTGTGCAAATAGGTCAAAGTTGCACAATCAAAAAGGATGAAGCTACTATTTACCCCGATACTGAGTACCAGAACAAGCTATACATGGATCCCACCCTCATCTTGCCTGTTTGGGACGACCTTAACAATATAACAAGAATAGAAAGGACGCTTACACCCCCAGCTAAGAAAACGATGATTGAGGAACATAATGAAACATTGAAGAATCTGAAGTCACAGTTAGAAACCCTGGAAAAGAAATCTGAACTACCGAACGATCTCAACATAAATGACATCCACCAATATTCAATCTCATATATAACATTATGCGCAATGATAGCCCTGATCAGTGCTGGAATAGTGAGATACTGTCGTTGTCGTTCTTTTTCTTTCAAATACGACGAGAGAACAAAGGTTAAACGTTGTGATCCTGAAACTATCGAACGAGAGACTCAATTGTGGAACCTAACAGCTGACACAACCGCGCCGCCGCCACCGCCGCTGCCGCCGCTTGCACCAGCACCACAGCCGGTCCCACGCGCACTATCTGGAGCTCGCTCGGAACCTGCCATCGAGATGACGTCAAGACCACGCAGAGAAGATCCAGTCTACGCATCTATTTCTCAATTATCTAAACAGCCTCATTTTAATATTGAATAGGATAATTAAGTAACTATCTTGATTTTGTATTTTGTCCTGGCAGCATGTACAAAGTACCTACCTACAATTATTACCTAGTTGTACATTTTGCAAGCTGACAATAACGCGACCTACTTATCACCGTGAATGTTGCTTTATATAAATTGTATTCATTATTTTATAATCAGTTTTTATCACAGAACTCAAACAATAAACAGTGGAAAATACCAATCATCTACTTTCAATTAACAATCTCCGATCTCAGAACAGGAACAGATCATATGTTTAGAGAAGTCATTTCTCTTACACTGTCTCCAACTTGGGTCTTTAAAAGAATCAACTTTGTCCAGAAAAGAATGAGGACAACTTGAACCATCGAAGATTAAATTCCACTTGGGGATGGTCTTGACACCGAAGCACTGCACCCTTGGTGCCTCCATATATTGGTATCTTACCAATAAAAACGGGAAGAGGAACGCAATATCTTATTGCGTATTTAGACTCCTGCGCACTATGCCGGCGCAAGACAAAAAAATGGTATTCCGTCAATCGAATTCTTTCCTGAAACAAGAAAAATTATAATCTGTCGTTTGCCAATGAGATTATCGTCATTTATTCACAATGTCACACGAACTTACCCTTAGACTAAATATTTAGCATTTAGATATGCATCCGCCATCGTCGACCGGCGAAAAAGACAACCTCACTCTCATCCATCAAACCATTGACATGTTTGACGTCTGAAGTGTCTTTCTTTTGGCAAACGACAGATTTGAATAACCAATTCTCTTTGCCAAACGTTCCGTTCTACGAAACGACAATATAAAATAACTGCAACGTTACAAATGTTTCCTTTGAGGAGCATATATAGCAGGAAATTTCGCATTTAGGTGATCTAAAATCGGTTTAATTTTGGCAATCTTTCTTTCTTCCCCGTGCAAATTAGATGTGAGAAAGTCATTGTCTACAAAGTGTAGAAACCGTATTAACACCCAGAATCGGGCGATAGACATTAATTTTCTAAATTTAGGCATCCCCAATCTAGTTATAGACCAGTACTCATCAATGCGGCCCCTTAAGCATAATCCCATGAAAATAAAAATGAACATCCACCTATAAATTTCCGGAATTGTTGTTTCTACCCATTAGTTCTGCCGAGAATGAGTAGAAATACCTGTTTCGGAAGCAGCGGCTATGGTTTGCCAAGCCAGTTGAGCCACGCAAATTTATTTGTCTCTTGACAAATCATGTCCATTATAATCTGATCTCAATTTTGAAGGTACAGATCTAAAGGACGTGTTCCTTCAATTTTGGGACCACACGCTTCCTAGAAATTCTCTTGTTGTGAATTGAATGAGGAAAAATCCTCCGACCAATTCAAATTATCCAACGATACCTGAACAACGGGCTCCTCGTTATCATCATCTTGGAGAAGCTTTTCCAGTTCCTGCAGAGTGATGTTTTCTGCTTCATCTTCACTCCCAGAATCCACAAGTAATTCTCTTGCAAGATTCTCGTCCAAAATATCTTCATCCTACAGCAAACATGCAAGTCAGGCACATCCAACACATAATTGATTTAGACCACATTCCCCAACAAAAACATGCAAATGAAAATTACAAGGCGTACATTATGAAAAAAAAAATTAGTAATTCACCCCTGTGCTGCTGGAGCCTCATTCAATTGAGCTAGCTGTGAAACAAAATTGTCACAGGATATTATTATGTAATGCATGTAGGTAATAAATAATTTTACATGGCCTAAGTCAAGGAACCTCAGTAAGACAATGAACATGACTTAATTAAAAACAATTTTCCTTTTCTATTTAAAAAGCGCTCCTCATGTACCTCAGGACAGCAACATGGGTGTCATCAATGCAGCCAATGGCACCAGGTATGTCAAATTTTTGATAAAATCTAAAATAAGAAGGTTGGGTATTAGGTAATCACAATATTTGGAACATTAGTAGGAAAGCTGTGGAAAATCAATAGGTCCATTGGAAATATGTTTAGTTCAAATAACTTCAGCACAAAGTTCGGTATATATAGGTTAGCTTACTTAGGTTTATGTAGGTAGATTAGTAGCACAATTATATATTTTTGGGAAGGAGCATTTGATTAGGTATCCCACTCATCTACTTACATGTGTTTGAGGCTATTCCGCTGTTGTTGTTGTAATGGACATTTAATATATTTGTTGTAAATGGCCGAATGATTTAGGGCTGCTGTAACTTTTCTCACAGACCTTGAAACAGTGGTCTGTGAGACATTGTGAAGCGAGCTTTTGCCAACTAGCGTCTGGTACGAGCCTGTGGCATAAAACGCTAATGCTACAAGTACCTGAAAATGTTTTGCATGATTAGAAACATACAGATTACATAGGTTACTTTCATAGATACAACATAATCTTCCCTTTTGGCTTCGCCGCAGTCAATAGATATGCTGCCTGCAGGGTGTCAACGTATTATGAATAAGTAGGTAAGTAACTATCTTACTTTTAGTGTAACGGAGATACCATCACTCCTTCTTTCTTTGCGAATAAAAGGCGTAAGTTCCGTCACCAGCGTTCTCACAGTTGACTTGTTAAGTCGAAACGTTTACAAAAATTCAGCTTCGGGGATAAAGAATGGGTTGCCATCCTGATTTGTTTACGGGCTCGTCGTCTATCCAAATTTTGTCAGCGACGCTGATTTACAATGTCAGCTAGATTATATAAAGCCAACGCATAAATGCACTCATATTTGGGCTTTTGAAAGGCACTTCACCAACACGACACGACAGTTTTGAGGTGAAAACTCGAATAAATACCTCTAGTGGTTTACTCGCACTTCACTAGTAGTACACTAGTACTTTACTCGCTGTCAAAATTTAGCAGAATACCAAATGGCTTTCTACCAAAGAGCGATCTTAAAGGCCACATGATGGGCCAGCGCTTGTCCAACAAAATGGCCAGTTGGTTCAGTTGTGATCTTAGCGTTCAACAAAATGGACGTGGAAGCTTTAGCCGCAGCAGCTATATATTTATTTAGCACGTACAATTATTTTCTTAATCTGTACAAAAAAAAGTTATCAACCCTTAAATGCATGAATCATTATTTTTTTTTAAGTTTGTTGTAGATTGAAAGGTCTAGATCCTGGGAAAAATAAAGAAAAAAATCAAAATAAAATATATTTTATTTTGGGAAAAAGGGTATGTGCCGTTTTCGGCACATCATGCAATTAGGACTTAAGATTATACATATATTTGTTAATTAAAGCAACAATCAGTACTTTCACATACATTATATGTTATTTTGTATAAAAGTATTTCAAATAATAATTTTACTTAAATTCTATAATATATATTTATTCAAGATTAAACAACACACCATGATAGGTTATGAACAAAAAAAAATATCTTACTTAGGTTAAACATCCAGTACTTATTATAAGTACTTATTATAGGAAGTACCTGTGCTATAAGTACTGGAGCTCTTCCACTGAGTACTGGAGCTCTTCCACTGAAATATATTAAAACAGTCAGCCGTTTTCTTGGCGCAAAGATGAATACGACATTTTTTACACATAGTAATGGATTTCAAGTTGCAACCTGGTAGCATACAGCTCTTTCTCTCCATCATCTTTGTTTGTTCGTGGCCTTCATGTCATACCTTATATCTCCTGGGGGCAGTGTCTGGCATTCTTTTCCACTTCTGATTTTAGGTGACGGTGACACTATGTCTCTGCTATGACTCGGTCTGCCCCTTTTGGCACCTGAAATCGTAGTTACTTGGCACATAGTATCCGCCAGCTCACTTCGGAAATCTGCCAGATTCATTATGTTTTTCTCGCCTTTACTTATCCTAACCTTCTTGTAAAGGATCCAACTGTTAACAATGGCCAAATCCAGAAGGTGATAAAATATCCTTAGGTACCATTTGCGGCTTTTGACTCTTATTTTGTATCGTCCCAAAAAAGAGTCCATCAAATCTACCCCACTCATGTGAGCGTTGTACGTATATGGGCTTCGTTGATCTAGGTTCGTTGATCAAGGGAGGATCAGGAAACACAAGGTTCTCTTCGCTAGGGGCATGGGCATCATGCTCAGCTTTCACAGGCGATGAATCAGCTAAATCAGCCTCCAAATCTCTAATACTTTGATAGTAATCAATTTCATCTTCGTCAATTACATCTTCCGATTCATCTTCTGATATTTCGCCACTCTCCAACATAGCTAGAATATCTTCTACCGTATGCTTAGGCATGCTGTAGAATAAGAATAAAACCATGCACACACACCGCCACCAAAAAACAAAAGCAGAAATAAATAGAAATAACAACTACTAAAATCTCAAACCTAATTGAATAACGAAGCGAAATGTCAGCAGAAGCATGTGTATTAGAGGTGCAAAATGCATAGGGGGTCGTTTTCGGCACATGCATGTTTTTGTAAAAATGAAGAGTTTAGAAACTATAAATATCAAAATATTTGTATAAAATGAAAGTAAAATAACAAACCTGCGACGATAATATTTTTGTGATAAAGAATGACAAATATTCACGCCTATGAATACTGGTTATAAATTGGTATCCGTTAAGAAAAACTGAAGCCGCGTCTGCCTCCCTGTTTTGCTTTTTTCTCAAATGACAGATGCATCAATCAAACTAAACTTATTTTTATATCGATGCCCAAAAGTTTGACTATAGCATCAACCTTTTGGGCCAAAACCTAAGAGCCAATTTTTTTTTCAGCCGATGTCAAAGTCTTTTTTTCCGTTTTTATTTTTTAGATTTGTTCGGAAACCTGTCATTAACGTTTCCTTCTTCTTTTTTAAGTCATCAACTGGAATGCCCATGTTATTACTTATGCGATTCCATGCATCCGACACCTGAAAACCATTATACAAAAATTAACTTTATTTACCCTTCCCATATCAAAATGGCGCCAATAAAATAAACAAACAAGGCGGTTATTAAAAACTATTGTTAAATGTGTCTTTTAGTAGTTTTACTTACCTTGCTTTTATCCTTATGATTTTTATGTTTAGGATTCCATATAATGGTTTCGGCTCTGTAGAATTCCAAAAAAAATAGTATTTCGCTATGCGGCCAGGCAGTCGACATCTTGACACGCACAAGGTACTCTGCACGTCTGCTCTCCACCGCATTCGAGCACAAACTGAGTAATGGCCGACGTGTAGATCGGTACCGCCATCGCTGGCCCACTACCTTTGATGTGTGGGTCAAAAACCGACACCGCGGCCATTCCGCCGCCATCGTACGCACCACAAGCCAGCCTACGCCACTACGCCCTCTATATGGTGGCCCACTACGATGGACCATCATGATGGCCCATCATGTAGAGGAGCCTTAACACTAGAAACGAGCAGAATACGCAATAGGTGGTATACTGGTACTATAATCGCACTCACAGTTCACTCGCAGTTCACTAGGCTAGCAGACTACCAAATGTGCTAAATCGTCTAATTTATTACTACAGTATAGTACGAGTGGCGGTAATGTTATTGCAGCAGACTTGACACCCAGATCCCTCTCTGCTTGCCTTCTTCTTATGGTTCTGGTGCTCATACTGACATTCCGAACTTCATACAAACGGCTACGAGCCTCGGGAGTCGTAGTAAAACGATTCCTCAAAACATTAGACACGATGAAACGGTCCTCTCTCTCAGAAGTACACCTTCTCCGACCTTGCCGTGGCCTTCTTGTATAGGAGCCAGTCTCATGATACCGGCGGATTGCATCTCGTATCGTGGTTCGCGGAAATCCAAGCATCCGGCCGATGTGACGCTGACGGAACCCCGCGTCGGCGAGCGCCACAGCCCTGGCGGCTCCAGCTGCGTCCAGTGGCATTCTAAATGTATAAATGCGATGAAGAAACGTCAATTTTACTAATTATCAAACTTGAATAATTAAATTGGTTTTAACTCGTAATTTTTAATTCTGAAAAACAGCTCAGTAACAATTTCCTCTTCAGGCTAAACCAATGAATATGCTTTCAAGTGAAGGTATTTAAAAAAATCTGTCGTATAATCGATTATTTATTGCTAAACTACCTACATAACAAAGTGTAATAAAGAAAACACGCATACATTGTTGTAAAAAAAGGTTAGAGCACTTTTTAAAGGTGGGCGGTTAATTGTGCCTCTGAGTGTATTATTAAAGCGACCTGTGCGCTGCATAACTGGCTTCGGACTAATCTCATATACACACATCAAAAGTGTCTAGGGATCAAGTACATTTTAGAAGATTGCAATCAAGAATATATTTTACAAAAACTGAATTCATTCATGTGGTGATAATTCATTGCAGCATGCAGTCATACAGGCATGGGGAATTAGGTAGTAAACCAATCCAGAAAATTAGATTTGATTTTTTAATTAGATATTTTTTAAGAGCTAAAAATGTTCTTGATTCCTAGACACTTTTGATGTGTGTACATGAATACTCCCGAATTAGTAGACGGAGAAGACTTCAGTTCAGGGACAATTATAAATTGACGTTGGGGAAGCATTCCTACGGCAGGAGTAGACGAATTAATGACACCGCTATTACACCTTCATTATTTGGCTTAATATATCAACGAAAAAATTGAAAATTCACAAGAGAAACACCTAACCGGACTAAAGACTGATTAAAAAAAGAGAGCATTATTGTTGAATGAATTAAAGTTTGCACCCAAAGACTGGCATAACTATCTACGTATGAATGAAGAAACTTATTTAAAACTTCTGTCTATGGTAATGCCATATATTAAAAAACAAGATACTGTTATGCGGCAATCCATATCACCGCACGATGGATTAACAGCCACTTTATGGTACCTCGCAACTGGGAGGAGCTACGAAGACCTAAAATTAACAACAATAACATCACCAGAGGCTTTGGGTGTTATTATTCCCGAAACGTGTGACGCAATTTACAGAATACTATCGAAAGAATATTTGAAGGCGAGTAGAGAGAAGTTTTGCATATTAATAAGAATTATAATCATGTTATTTTGTTTTGGTTAACAATATTTATAACAAAAAACAGTAAGAACTAAATGTCTCATAGTACAATTATCTATCGATAT